>CM041057.1:3129199-3421662 GCA_023078785.2 Hyles euphorbiae | reverse complement strand
ACCGCTACTGTCTTACGGCCATCGACCGGTTCACTCGTTGGCCCGAGGTGATACCCATACCGGACATCACGGCTGAAACAGTAGCTAAGGCCTTATTATCCGGTTGGATATCCCGATTTGGGTGCCCAGAGCAGATAGTGACAGATCGTGGACGTCAATTCGAGTCCGCACTGTTCCAATATCTGGCAAAAATCGCTGGGTTCCAATACAGACGCACCACTGCATACCACCCAGCCTGCAATGGTATGGTTGAGCGCTTCCATCGGCAGCTTAAAGCGTCAATCACGTCCCATGTAAGCCAAAACTGGACTGAAGTCCTGCCTCTAGTGATGCTGGGAATACGCAGCGCATACAAAGAGGATCTCCAAGCTTCTTCAGCTGAGCTGGTCTATGGAGAGCCGCTAAGACTTCCTGGCGAATTTTTCGATCCGAGCGTGCCATGTACATCTGACATGTCAGATTTTATGGCGCGTCTCCACTCGTTCACCAAGAAGCTCAAACCAGTACCGGCCTCCCACCATACCAAATCGAGGATCTTTATTCATAAAGATCTGGTTTCCACCAAGTATGTATTTCTGCGTGAGGATGCCTCACGTGCCCCTCTTCAACCGGCTTATACAGGACCGTACAAGGTCTTGGAACGAACCGACAAGGTTTATAAGCTCCTGATAAAGGGAAAACCAGTTACTGTCACAATAGACCGTCTTAAACCGGCCTATGTGACTAGTGACGAACAGGAGTTGGCACCAGCACTGCCTCTGCGGCGCACATTCGTTACGCCTGTCCCAAACACTACTCATTCACAGGACGCAGCGCCACTTTTAAAGACAGTGCCAGTAACCACACGCTCTGGACGCCGTGTCCATTTTCCAGATTTTTATCGCCCCTAGCCAGGTCTCTGGGGGGGAGTGATGTGGACGCTCACCCACATAAATAAACACACATGTACACATTCACATTTAAACATACATTCACATCAAACAAACACGCATACGTACATACATTCATATATACAAACATACATACATACATATATACAAACATACATACATACATATTTACACTCGTACACACATATAAATTACTGACAAAGTCACTGACGCGAGTGACACAACTGGTCGTTTCCGAAATTGACTGGAAATGCGTTACGGGCTACTACAATAACTGTGCGCCCGAGTTCGGCTAGCTTCACTGCCCATGACGTGTGGTTCGGGTGCCCGAACCACATCCGAGGGCCGCCGAACTCGACCGAACACGCGGAACAAATGGTTAACCAGTGAGACCCTACCCGCGCTGATATACGTTGCTATCTGATTAGACCAGCTGTTTTCGCTATTCGCTCGCTTTAATTCAGTACGCACTGGCTTATAATTAACTTACGTAATTTTTTTTCGTTTTTTCGTCTCGCCATTCTTTGCAATAAAAAAGAATATTTTTGGGTGTGGGTAGCGAAAGTGATACACGGATTTTTTGCGCTCCAAATATTTAATTATAATAATAGTAGATTTTGTTATTATTTTCGTTCACATTTTTCTATGGTGTAATATCCAGTATAACCCACCTGCCAGTACAGTCCAAAACATAACAATAACCACAACATGACGGACACCGTTCAAGACACCATCACAGCATTGAGGGAGGAGTTTCATTCGAGGATGGCATGCTTTGAGGATCAGCTGAAGAAAACTCCCATTGCTGCAGCACCGACTTTAACAGGTTTATCCTCAGAATTTGCCACTTTTAAATCTTTTGTTTTGAAGACGCTCGAACTTCTTCAAACTCAACTGGATACTCTCGCTCGCAATGCTGACAATGTTGAAATGAGGAGCCGACGAAAAATTCTACTTCTTCATGGCGTCAGCGAGGCAAGAGATGAGGTTGTTGAGCAGGCCGTGGTCAAGGTGATCCGGTCACAACTACATATAGACGACTTCACTGCTGACGACATCAAGCGGTGCCATCGAATGGGACGACAGGGTAGTGATTCCAAGCCTAGACCTATCCTCTGCAAATTTGAGAGGATGTCTGTTCGGGATAAGGCATGGTCCTCGAAAACAAAATTAAAAGGATCGGGAGTCACTCTCTCGGAATTCCTTACGAGGTCTCGTCATACAGTCTTCATGGCAGCGCGGCAAAAGTTCGGCATTTCCAAGTGTTGGACAAGGGACGGATTTATCTTCGTTGTTGGTGCCGACGGTGTACGACATCGGATAACATCCCTTACGGAGGTCAACGGCTTCGATATTCATAGTCCGAAACCCTCTGCAAACACGGCGAAATGTGTGACGAGAAGTCGAAGAAATGTAGCTCCCAAAAAGTGATGTTATATTTTCTTTTTATTAATGGAACTATTTTCACTTCCCGATAACAACTTTGACTGACACACATTTATTTACAAAAACGCATTTTTATTAATTTAAATGTAGGTAGCTACGTGATAATTAACGATCTTGTAACTTGTAAGTGTCAGTTCAATAACAACAATCAATTGCGTTCCATTACAAACTTTTTATGTTTTTTAGTTACGTGTTTGTATTATTTTTGTTTTACATGCTTATTATTCTTTACTTTTAATTAATATGATCATATTATTTGCCTTTTGTTTTAGTACTCGTTTTCTATGTTAATTATTTTCATGACTTTAGTACTTAATGTTTCATTGTTATAAATATTTACTTGATTGTTTCAATCATTGTTATATATATATATATATTTTTTTTTTCTTACTGCTACAACTGGCCGGTGGACTAGTTATTGAAAAACTCGGATAAATTAATTTATATTGTGCATAATTATTTATTCTATATTTATTTCTTATATTTAAGTATTTTATATTATATTTAGTATGTTTGAAACCGACAGCGATAGCGATTGTAGTTTTGTCAGTGCTAATAGTGACGATAGTTTTAAAAGCATTCCTTCTCTGCCAAATGTTCTGAACAATATATTCTCCAATAGTCTTGGGAATTTCAATGTGGTACACATCAATGCCCAAAGCATTCCGGCCCATTTCCCAGATATGCTGGCAACTTTTGATTGTAAGAATATTCACGCAGTTCTTGTCTCTGAGTCATGGTTAAAACCCTGTCTCCCTTCCATTTCCTACACCTTACCAGGATTTAATCTTATCCGTAATGACCGTGCGGTCGGCGCTGGAGGTGGTGTTGCTATATATCTCCGTGACTATATAACATTCTCGGTGTTAGACATGTCACCTCAGCCACCGTTACCGAATGCAGGGGAGCACCTCTTTATTGAGGTCGAATTACACCACACAAAAATCCTGGTGGGCGTTTATTACTCCCCTTCTCTTCGCATTAATTATTTTCCCTCTTTTGAAAAACTTATTGAAAAACTAACTCCATCTTACAGTCATACAATTATCATGGGCGACTTTAACACATGCCTTCTTAAAAATGATTTGCGCACTAAATCACTTAATTCTGTCGTTGAATCTACGAATCTTTCCATTCTTCCTTTAAGTGCAACGCATCATTTTCCTAATTGCTCTCCATCTTTATTAGATCTCATATTTGTTTCTTGTCGTGACCATGTCAGTAAGCATGGGCAATGCTCCGCTGACTTGTTTTCTTTTCACGACTTAATTTACATCTCCTACAAAGCTCGCCCTCCCAAGGCAAAGTCGAAAATTGTCCTACAGCGCAGTTTTGCTAGTATGAAATTAGAGGATCTTCGTGCGGCTGCTAGTAGCATTGACTGGGGTCCCGTTCTAAGTTGTTCATCTATTGACGACCAGATCAACCTTTTCAACGCAGAACTCATAAGTCTCTATGACGTTTATGCACCTGTCCGTGCGATAAGAATAAAGCATCTACCTGCACCATGGCTTACGGATGATATCAAAAAACTAATCCATCAGAAAGCATCTGCAAAAGCTAGATTTAAATGTCGCCCTACAGATACAAACAGAGAAAAATACATAAAAATAAGGAATCACTGCAATAAGATGTGTAGGAACGCTCAACGCCACAATATTCACAAATGTGTTGAAAATGGAGATCCAACAAAAATTTGGAAATTTCTAAAATCTATAGGGGTTGGGAAATCAAACAAAGATCCTGTGCCAAAAAATTTAGATATAGAATCTCTTAACAATCATTTCTCATCTTCGTCCTACTGTAATAAAACAGCTAAGGCAAATACACTTAAATATCTTTCTTCTCTTCCAACTCCTAACCATCCGCCATTTATCTTTAGTAAATTGTCGGAATGTGATGTTAAGAAGAGCATCCTGTCGATATCATCTGATGCGGTTGGTAGCGACTGTATTAGTCGTAAGATGATAATTCCTATCCTTGACGAAATCCTTCCCATCATTTGCCACATCCTCAACTATTCCCTATCCAGTGGTCACTTTCCATCTCCATGGAAAGCGGCTCAAATTATTCCTTTACCTAAAAAACCGAATCCTAAATCCTTTTCTGATTACCGACCCATATCCATTCTTCCTTTCCTCTCAAAAGTCCTTGAACGTCTCACCTACAACCAACTCAATTCCTTTCTCTGCAAAAACAGTCTCCTTAATCCCATGCAATCCGGGTTTCGTCAAGGTCATAGTACCGTTACTGCTTTGGTCAACATTACGGAAGATATTAGGACGGCTATGGAGAGTGGAAATCTCACAGTTCTGCTACTCCTGGATTTTAGCAATGCTTTTAATACTGTAGATTTTGACATTCTCCTTGGCATATTACGCTCTCTTAACATATCTCCATCGGCAATTGACTGGTTTCGTGGTTACCTGTCTGGTCGTCGACAACGAATAAGTATTGACAACACCTTTTTTTTCGGCATGGTGTAATACAAGTGTCGGTGTACCGCAGGGTGGCGTTTTATCTCCATTGCTTTTTGCTATATTTATTAGTTCTATCTCTTTTAAACTTTCATCATCCTACCATCTTTATGCAGATGATCTCCAAATTTACTCTCATGGATCATTAATAAGGTTGCCCGAAGTAGTCGCTACAATAAATAGGGACTTATGTCAAATTGAAGAGTGGAGCAAAGCGTATGGACTTAAGGTTAACCCCATAAAATCTCAGGCGATTGTTGTTGGCAGCCCCAGAATGATCTCGAAAGTACAGTGGAATCAGCTTCCTCAAGTTATTTTTGATGGATCCATAATACCGCTTGTCGAGAGTGTCAAAAACTTGGGGGTTATTATTGATAAAACCCTCTCTTGGAATCCTCAGATAAACGCTGTCAGTCGCAAAATCTTTGCTTCAGCGGGGAGTTTGCGACGGTTACGCAACTTTTTACCGATTACTACCAAAATTGCGCTGGCGCAATCTCTTCTTCTGTCAGTTCTCGATTATGCCGATTCCAGCTATCTCGATCTCAGAGAAGACCAACTAGACAAGCTTGAGCGACTTCAAAATGTTTGTATAAGGTTCATATTTGGCCTGCGCAAATATGATCATGTCTCCGCTTTTCGTGTTAAGCTCAAGTGGTTACCAATTCGACTTCGCCGGAATGCTCACATACTTTCTTTGCTCTATAATATTTTGTTTGACCCATCCTCTCCTCGTTACCTTAAAGAACGCTTTGAGTTCCTTAGTGTATCGCATTCGGTGTCCCTGAGGTCGTCGGAGAATTTAAAGCTTCGTACTCCGAAGCATACTACTAACTTTCTGGACAAATCTTTTACGGTGCAAGCTGTTAGACTATGGAATGCCCTTCCCTTTCAAATAAGAAGTGCACAAACTTTAGGTTCCTTTAAAAAATTGACAAAAAATCATTATCTGTCATTGTGTAGTTAATATACTATCGTTGTGTATATATATATTATATACAAATTTATATATCTATATATTGATATCTATCTATTATTATGGTATTATGTGTTTATGATATATGTACGTACTATGTATACATATATATAATGTTTATTGTATGTTTATGGAATGTGTTACATTTATTTATTACACAACTTTTTAATATTCTTTCGTCGTATGCTTTTGCTGCACACTGAATAATCTACATATAACTCCTGTCCATCCAAAGGTTGCCTGGAAGAAATCGCTACTAGTGATAAGGCCGCCCATTGTACATAACCGTTATAGTGTGTGATCTTAAAACTGTATGTTGTCATTGTGTACAATAAAGCATATTATTATTATTATTATTATTATTATTTACAGATTGGCAGCATACAGAACGAGAATCAAGAATGCTGTTGCACCACCTTTTGTCAGGAATCTTTTAACTTACCGTAAGTTACAATAATTGATAAATTAGCTTTTGAAATATTTGTCATTGATCCTAAGTAATTTGTTGGTTATACATCGTCTGTGAAACGAGAGGCCGCGTGTGTCGTGGCGATTTGTATCAGCCCATATACGTACCATTGCAGGGCACGGGCTTCCTCTTTAATCAAGAGTACGATTAAGGAGTTAGGTCATATTACAGTCCTTTACTGGTAGTATGGCCGCCTGGGTAGATAACACCGCAATGTCTTATGTCTATTTCTCCCGCCATACAGAAGTGTAAATGTACTGTTGTGTTTCGGTCTGAAGGAAATTGTATCCAGAGTATCTACTGGACATATTGAGATTTAACATCTTATGTCTCAGGATGGCGTGTGCACCCTCTCGTATCACAAACATCATTTATTCAACTGCGTCACCGAGACTAATTATTAAAAAAATATTTTTACAGATAAAAGGTACGCCATTAAGATGTCCAGAGCGTGTGGGAAGGACAAACAGGGCAGCGATTTTGAAACACTGTGAGCCATTTTTGCATAATAAATACTTCAACTTATACATTGATTATTTAATTGTGTATATTGTTGACAAGTCAGAATGGCAGTTTTCTAGTGATGAAGTATATATCGATAGTTAATATCGATATTTTTTTTGCTAATGAAATAAGAGTTAAAATAATATAGTAAATTGTCTATATAAACAACTGAAATAATATGTTCAATGTCACATTTTTTTTATCACTTCTCGCTAGTTCTTGTTGTTGAGAATAATTATTTGTTTTTTTCTTCTAGCATGAGACTAAGAAGCTACTGGAGTCATTTCAAAACACAATAATATAATACACAAAGAAATGACATATCTATATTGCGTGATGATTAAAAGCTGTCCCATTTGTAAATATTTTGTCGATTTTTTGCAAATAATTCTCTTTCTCTCTTTACTTCGCTATCTTTGTCGTAAACCATCAGATGAAAAAAGAACTCTTCATTCTAATTGATAGCCGAACGGGACGCTGGTCTCGCCATTGGCTGCAATAAAAAAATAATATTTAACTAATAAAACATTTATATTTTGTCTACTACACTGATGCAGATCTTACGATATCTAATGTATTTAATATTTATTACGCTTAATAAAAAATATCTTATGTAAGTAATGATTTATATACAAAAAGTATTAGTTCTAAGATTAGTAACTTCATACATATATACAGCACAGTTATAAACATTGGCATTCCAATAACATAGTTTATCCTTTAACTAACAAATTAACCTGAACAAATTCCAACACTAAATACAATAATTTTCAACAAAAGGTTTCTTAGAATTACGCGAATTTTAGACATTGAAAAAAAAACTATTTTTACGGATTTGAAGTCTGTCCCGTGATCACAAAATCTGTAAAGCAATCGAAACTTCGCACATACGGGTATTTGCATTAAAAAGTCGCACAACAAACAATTTGTCGAAAAATTTTGAAACAGAAATTATGTTTGTTACCGATATTCATTCATCAATGTATGTTTTAATGTCAGTTATTTTTCACTGCTCGCGTTTTGCGACAGTCGCTATGGGAATTTTAAAGTTCATCATTACACATAGTCTGTTGTTGTCTATAATTCGTTTTTAGTTGATTTAATTTACTGAACATAAAAAGGTAATCGCACAATTCCCAGTTTATTCAAATTAAAAAAAAAACGGCTTTTTGAGTTAATTACTCCTATATGCGTCGGGAAGTTACAAAATAAACCAAATCCACGAAAAAATCCGTAAAAATTGTTTTATTTAATTTTCTAACTAATTATAAAGTAACTTTAATTTATCTAACTTCAAAAGCGTCTGTTTCTTCAGCATCGGAATCCACGCGACGATTTCTGCATTTTGCGAAGATGCCTCGTCTCCAAAGTAAAATTACTACCAGTACTAATGGAAATGTTACGAATATACCTGAAATCGAAGAATCTGTTAGTAACTGACTATAATGGTGAAGGAAAACTTCGTGAGGAATCCTGCATAGGTACCATAGCAATTTGTAAAAATATCTATGCTATGTAAGTCCGCCAACCCGCACTAGGCCAGCGTGGTGGACCATATGACATTACCCTTCTAAATTGTTCTCTCGAAGTAGAGGCTCTTGCTATGCTGTGGTTCGTATATGGGCTGATATACAGTGGATAAATGATACAGTATTTAATAGAACTGTCAATTGTAAAGAAGACCGTGTTCTGCGTGGATTATGAGCTAATATGTATCAGCCCATAAACGTGTCACTATAGAGCACGGGCTTCCTCTACAAAAGAGAGTACAATTGAGAGTGGTTAGGCCATATAGTCCACCATGCTGGCCTAGTGCGGGTTAGCAGACTTTTACATGCCATAGAAATTCTTCAAATCGCTATGGTATGCAGGTTTCCTCACGATGTTTTTCTTCACCATTATTCTGTGTGGTGATTGACTATCAATACACCTCTGTATCAGCCCATACACATCTCATTGCAGGACACGGGAGTCTTTAACAACCGTAGATTCCATTCAAATGTATAAGATCTAAGATCATAGTCTACCACGCTAGCCTAGTGTGGGTTTGCGGACTTCACATAATTTAAAATCTTGATCAAACTCTATGGCATGAAGGGATCTCACGATATTTTGTTTCACCGTTAAATGTATAGGTTATTGATCAAAAACATATGATTCATGTTATGTATGATAGAAAATTGTCAGTTTTTATAATAAAATGTGACCGGATATAACAATTCCAGACATACCTATCATAATGCCGAGTATTATAGCTAAGTCAGAGACTGGTGCTTCCGTAATATCAGACGATTCTGGACACGGCAACTGCTTGGAGGCACTGTACAACTGCAAGATCGATATACCTTTCATCTCCTTGGGTTTTTTGCATCTGAAACATAAAAATCTCTATAATTCTATAAACCAATACAATTTATTTAAAAGAATAAATACTAAAAAAAAAACATTTCGAGTCTATTTATGAGGATAAGGCACTATTTGTATCTCTCAGCCACTTGTCTGTGCTTGTTACCGCACCACTCCCTCGTGACAGATACAGTAATTAGTAACTGTATCAGCCCATATACGTTCCACTGCAGGGCACGGGCCTCCTCAACAATCGACAGTACGATTGTGAGTGGTTAGGCCATATAGTCCACCACGCTGGCCTAGTGCGGGTTGGCGGACTTACATACCATAGAATTTTTTATAAATCGCTATGGTATGCAGGTTTCCGCACGATGTTTTCCTTCACCGTTTTAGAGTGTGGTGATTGACTATCAATACACACATGACTCCGAAAAGTCACAGGTGTGCCCTGGGATTCGAACCCGCGACCACCGTGAACATGTTGGCAGTCGCGTCTAGTCCGTTTTACCAACAGGCCACCACGCACTTTACAGGCCACCACGCACTTTATTTACTTTATTAATTAGTAACAGTCGTCAGAAAAAAAATTGAGCTCTTTAAAAACTTAAAATGTATATTGTAATTTTGGCTCTTCCGACTCAAAAGGTAGCCGACCACTGCGTTTTAATAAAGCAAAACGAAATAATGAATTGATCCAATCACTTATAAGAAAACAATTTTATATCTAAAGAATCTAAAGTGGAGAATGCCAGTGCATACGACGTTCATGGATAAGTAGTTTACAGTCCAAGCTATTCGACTGTGGAATGCACTGCTAGCATGAGCGTAGCCAGCCACGGGCTCAGGGTGGGGCAACAGTCTAAAATGATACGTAATTAGAAAACTGTACGTGTTGTATACAAAAAGGTTACACTCTAAAATACCCTGTGTCTAAATTTATAATGCGATTTATCCTAAACAATTTCTTATTACGTCACCTGTATGGTAGTACTTTACCTAGATTATTTATTTTTTTAGGTTCCGTTAAGTACCTTACAGGCCAAAGCTAGGGTGGGGCAAGCGCCCCACTCTGCCCCACCGTGGCTACGCCCATGACTGCTAGTTATAATAAGACTGGCTCAAACGCTAACTACATTCAAAAAAATGGTCAAATATCACCTTTCTCTCTAAACAGACAATATGACAAGCATTTGAATCTAAAGGTAATCTATAATATCTTTATTTATGTCTGCATATTTATGTATCTATAGAAGTATTCATATGTGTCTTTATATTAGGTGTTATAATAATTGTGTATCATATTATATTGTGTACAGATTAATTATAAATAATTCATCTATTATAACTTTATATCTAAGTAATATGTTATTGTTTATTTATTTTCTATTCCTTTTCTAATATCCATCCAAAGGTTGTCTGTAAGAAATCGCATAGGTCGATAAGACCGCCATCTGTACTTTTTGTTCCTTTGTAATATTTAAGTGTTTATCCTCGTTATGTGCAGTTAAGAATAAAATAAATAAAGAAATAGTACATATAAACAAAATACTTACATCATATTCCCAAGTGTGGTGTTTGATTCAGAATTCTGCACTGTTGGAATGTACACGTCTATCAACCACTGGCTGTTGCAGTCGCATAGGAAGGAATTGTTACTCAGATCCACCTTGGACAAGAGATCCCAACGCTCGAGATACCCTGAGTAGACCGTGGACAAATTGTTGTTGTTCAGGTAGAACTGAAAATGACGCAACAAATATTATGTATACCGGGTATATCAAGACTGCTACCGAAAAAGAAGTCGGGTGGTAGTTTTGGTGACTACAATACTTCGATCAAATATAAACTAGATTATAAGTAACGGCCAAAAGAACGGCAAGAGAAATAAGAGCACAAGTAAGCGTGTGGTGTTATTTGATTTTAGTATGATCCAAAAACAATTAATATGAATTTAAAGGAATAAGGTTTTTGTTTAGGTTGATTATAATTTAAGACTTTGCTACATCTCGTAATTCGAAATACAAATGTATGCAATAAAAGCACGGTTAATAAGGAACCTCGGATGGGTTGTCATGTTTATATTATAGCGAGGGATCTGCTCATGTCATCGTTTTCATTAAATAAAATAAATAATATGCCCACCTCACGCAAAGAAGGCCACAATTCATGCTCTGTATCCTCGTCATGCCAAGACAGGAACTCGTCTTCAAGATCACACAGCTTGAGATTGTAGGACAGGTCCAAGACTTCAAGATCAGCAAGACCACTCAGTGCCCCGTCTGTTATTCTGCGTAACTTGGGCAGTCTACTCAGACGCAGTTCCTTGAGCTTTGTCATTTTTTTTATTGGGCTGAAATGGTGGTATCAAATATGAATTACTAGCGGTCCAAATAAATCTATACATTTAAATAAAATTGAAGTATCTGTTTATAAATAAAAATAAAAAAAGAAATCCAACTACATATCGTTATATACACGACACCTATAACGAAAATAACCTTAGTTTTTTTTTGTTTGTCTGTTTGTTCCGGCTAATCTCTGAAATGGCTGAACCGATTTTGACGGGACTTTTATTGTCAGGTAGCTCATATAATAAGGAGTAACTTAGGCTATATTTATTTTAGAAAAATCTTTTATTTTAGAAAAATAAAGTTTTTGTTAAATTCCACGCGAACGAAGTCGCAGGTACAGCTAGTAAATAATAAAATGGTTTCGGGTTTACATATTTATGAGACCGAAATGTATCTTTTAATCGCTTATGCCCACGACACAAGACTCGGGGCCCTACTATATAAATCCGAAACGAAGTTCGAAACTTCGGACGATCGAAGTTTATATACGATACGAATGTATCTACTTTGTAAAAGTTCGAATTTGTATAACGTACAACGTAACCATAAGTTTATGGTTACGACCATAAGTAAATAACGACCATAAGTATATGTAGGTGCATTCGTATCGTATATAAACTTCGATCATCCGAAGTTTCGAACTTCGTTTCGTTGAATATAGTAGGGCCCTCGATCTTAGTGTGGGGTCAGGACTATGTATGTGACTGTTCAGTGTATTTATTTATTTTATTTTTGTTTGTTTATCTGTTGGGAATATTTATTTTAAACTAGCGTCCCATACGGCTTTGCCCAGTTGCATGTACTTTTTGAGGCATCTTAAGAAACAGAGGAACTATTTCGTGTGATAAGTACCTAATTTAGATATTTAATCTCAACATTACTGCCGTACATCAAACTTCCAATCCTATTCCTTTGAGTTTGAAAGATAATCGAATACATTTCAATTCCATGCACATGAATGGATGGAACACTATTTGTTGAGACAAAAGGTAGCCTATATGTTAATCCAGATTGTCAGCTACCTCCATACTAAATTTTATCAAAATCGGTATAGTGGTTTGAGCGTGAAGAGGTAACAAACACACAAACTTTTGCATTTATAATATTAAGATAATTAATATCATACTTAGTATCATTCAAAACATCGATTCCATTCTTTCCGAAATTCAAGTATTCCACTGAAATAGCTTCACCCAAAGACGCTGGTACTGAAGCAAATTTGTTGTCACTCAAATCCAGCCTTTTCAGTCTTCGCTGCCTCCTGAACATTCCTTCTGGTAGGGATTCTAGATCGCAACCGCTAAGATTCAACTCCTGGAACCAAAGAGCAATTATTTTAGAATTTGTATCAGAAATGCAAAGTCAGTCATTTTGCTGTTACGTTTTGTTCAGTGTGTGACATTGCCGGGGGCGTAATACGCTGCATTTAATTTTATTCTTGTCCTTTTCCTTTTATAAAAGCAAAAACATTTTACGATTTAAGTATAGATGCTAATGGGCATGTCACCATTTACTTCTAATACTTAACCAATTTCTAATACCGATGGGGTCAAAAAATTCTCTAGTTTAGGCTACGTACTGGAAAACAAAACTTCAGACTTCCTAAAAACTGGACAGATGACCCTCCCAAGATTAGAGATAGCAGCTTGATCCAAGTCACTTTCAACATATCTCCCTGTTGTAACTATATTCAGCATTAGTGTTGGAATAAATAGCAATAACAATAACAAATATCAAGTGAAGTTGGAAGTGCGTGGTGGCCTGTTGGTAAAACGGACTAGTCGCGGCTGCCAACATGTTCACGGTGGTCGCGGGTTCGAATCCCAGGGCACACCTCTGACTTTTCGGAGTCATGTGTGTATTGATAGTCAAACACCACGCACTAAAACGGTGAAGGAAAACATCGTGAGGAAACCTGAATACCATAGCGATTTATAAGAATTTATATGGTATGTAAGTCCGCCAACCCGCACTAGGCCAGCGTGGTGGACTATATGGCCTAACCACTCTCAATCGTACCCTCGATTGTAGAGTAGGCCCGTGCCCTGCAGTGGGACGTATATGGGCTGATACAGAAGTGAAGTTGGCAATAACATTTCACTAGTTATATGAATAAGCTAAACTTTGCGCTTAGCGATTGTGATTCACAAAGCCGATCCGCTTATATTTTTATACGATCTCATGTAATCTATGAAGGTGTGAGTATATTTTATGATCCCATTTAAAGAAGAAACTGAATAATCAATTTTGTGTGTTATTTTAGATATGAAAATAGTTAAAATTATTGGTCCGTTTTAG
This sequence comes from Hyles euphorbiae, assembly GCA_023078785.2. NCBI lineage: Eukaryota > Metazoa > Arthropoda > Insecta > Lepidoptera > Sphingidae > Hyles > Hyles euphorbiae. The sequence goes on along the minus strand of CM041057.1, from coordinate 3,407,902 downwards.
TCTACATATTCTGTGGGGGCAATTATCAATAGCAGAAATGTAGAGCATGCTAAGGCTTAAAAAATAACAAGGTGGTGACATTAATTTGGAATAGCAATAATTTCAGTCCAGTAGTTAATAACTTTCAGCATTCTTCTTATAGCTGAAGAGAACCAGTTTCTACGTACCTTCAAATCTACAAAATCGGTGATAACACCCATGGTGACCTGATCGATGTAGCCCAAGGGGTTTCCGCTCAAATCCAGGGTTGTCAAGGTCGACATGAACGTAAATGTGTCCTGGGCTAAAGAATGGATGTCGTTGTTTGCTAAACTCATGTATTTGATGTTTTGGAAGGGACGTATCTCTTGGTCTGGATGGAGTAGACCCTGGAATTAATTAAGATTTATAGTAATTGTATCGATTGGTTTCGTGGTATCGTTGAGGCTGGCTATTAAAGGAATGGCCGTGGGTTCGATCCCTGCACTAAGAGAAATATTTGACAGCCTCCATGGCAAAGTTGGTTAGACCCGGTTGTGAAACGTAAGGCTGCGGGTTCGATACCCGCACCGACACAAATATTTGTGGGATCCACAGGTAATTTCTTTCGGGTCTAGGTTTTCTCCCGTATTTCCTGATACCCACGACACAAGACTTAATCTTAGTGTGGTGTCAGGACTATGCCAACTAGCCAATAACTCCTATTACTGACGAAGTCATTTTACACAAACCGCAAAAACCGTTTGTTTTTTTGTTAAATTTATAAGTAGTTAACATATTTATTAATGGGGAATAGTAATAATGTAAATGTATAGTAAAAATACACTCAGGAGATTTCACTAAAACATCGGCTTGATACCTTTATAATTAAAACAATAAAAATATTGGTACTTCAATGTCGGTATGTGACTGTTGGGTGTACTTATTATTATTTGTAAATATTAAATTATTAGTTTCTACCGCACAAGCGCTTGGTCCGGGATGTCTTTTGTCGTGCTCTTTATTTCCACCAATATTTATAGTGTTCGGGGTTCGGTTCCCGACTTGTGTGTTGATTTTAAAAGTGTAGTGTTGGTGTGTGTGCGATGCAAGGTTTTCAAATGACTCTAATGCTTTTGTCAACGGGGGGATGTTTTCACGGTAAGTACATTTTATTTTTAAATGTGGGTCGGATACAAAATCGGTCGGAAGATTTGTTTAGTTAGACCGTATTTGATTATGTTGATATTGCCTCAGCAACTGACATATAAAACATGAAAACTAGTTGTGTGAAAAATGCATTTCAATTTTTGTTTAAGTTAGGTAATTTCTTAAAAAAAATTTAATATAAAATTAAATTCAATATTTTTTTCTACAATTTATGTGAGTACCTTTTGGTATAACATATAGTGCTAACATAGGAGTGCCGTAACAGTAATATATTTAGGTATTTTTATTGTAAAATAAGTCTGAAAGGAGTTATTCCCAATCAACTATTATTGAGTGCCATTTTTACAATATGGCGGCGCGATCGGCAAAGGTAATATATTAATTACACCACACAATAAATTAAATACAAAAATGTAAACATAAAAAATAAAAACAGATACAATTGGTGACATAATTGGCGGTATTAGATATCGCTTTAAGGGACTTCTTCCACACAACCGAGAGAGGAAAGATCGAATTGCAAGAGGAAGGTGGCAAATTGAAATTCGGAAAGAGCATATAGAAATCTATAAAATTGTCTTGTTAAACTCCATGTAATGTAATAGATAAATGACTGGACTACCTTATAATCTGTTCCCTTTAATAAATAAAATTATTTGAATATCATATGACTGCCTCGGTGACGTAGTTGTACCTTGGTACGGTTACGACGCTGAGGTCTCGGGTTCGAACCCCGTCGAGCAACGTGAGTTTGTTTTTTTTATACATTATCAGCCTGGAGTCAGGAATTTATGCCCGATATGGCGATACGCTCGCTCCCTACCACATCGTAGAACGTAATACACAAGGCGTAACTCTGTTGCTACCAGAGAAAACTCTGCCTACCCCTTCTGCGAGAAAGGCGTGAGTTTATTTATATTTATGTATGATTTGAATAATATATAATACTTACAAGAAAAACCCTCCTGTTGATAGAAGACGTGGCCAGTCTATTAAAACTCAAATCCAGGCTAATTAGATCCTTCAAAAAACTGAATGTACCGTATTCAATACTCTCAATCTCACAATGAGATACATTGAGGTATTGAATCGTGCTCACATTTGATATTCTGGTTAGAGTCTTCAATGGATTGTTACTTAGATCCACTGTTAGCGGTGCGAAGGGGATTAAACCTGGAAAAAAAATGCAATCAATTTACTGGTTGGTCTTTCATATGTGAGAGGCCGCCTAGCTAGTTTTTTAATAGTGTACACCCTTTTATAAAGATGCCATGGTACACACGGGTTTAAATTATTACTTTAGCAAGAACCACAACAAAAAAATTGCGTCGTTTTGCGACATTTTTAGTTGCATTGTGTCGGCAGCAGTCTTGATATGAATATCTAAGACGGTTTATTATTTAAGATCATATTTTGTCCTTGGCTCAGATTCTTTAAGTTCTTCATTTTAGAAAAAAACATATATGCGGCATTAGATTTCAATTAAATTGGACTCCCTTTGAGCATTTTTGGCTATTCCGAAACATTTTAAACTTGGCTATTCACGCTCACTTAAAGAATTCAATGTTTACATTCAACAGTTTTCTGTTTGTATTTGAAATCGATGACAACAACAGTTTTATTGAATTTATTGTTTACATATTTACAAATAAATAGCGCGTAGAACCGATGGTCGTTGAGGCTGAAAGGTTCTTGAGTGGAGGCCACGTACAGGCAAGCGAAATGTCGGACGCCCGCCTAAAAAGTAAGCTAAGGTGGCAGGCCTCCTAGGTACCCAAAGGGTACCCAAAGGGAAAGTTTACAGCTTTTCCTCTTGACAGAACAAAAGAGGCGTCGTTTATAATATATCTTTGGAAATCGATCTATCTTCGAAACGTTTTCAATTCATGTTTATTTATATCTGTATCTGTATCAGCCCATATATATCCCACTGCAGGGCACAGGCCTCCTCCACAATCGACAGAACGATTGAGAGTGGTTAGGCCATATAGTTTAACCACTCTCTCTCCTATATCAACGTTTATATAACCAAATATAAAAAATAAGGTACTCACCATTCCAATCATTGATCTCGAACGGTGTTTCAATATTTTTATATCTACAGTCGACCGTCCGGTTATTGCAATCACAGACTTTGCAAATCTTGTTCGAAGCTTCTGCTATTTGTCCAGAACCTATACTAAAGTCACCGGTATTGAGTAATTCTGGTGTATTTTGCCATTCCGACTCGCTTTCAGTCTGTCCTGTAATTATAATTAGTAATTTGAGTCTCCAAAATGGTTGTATCATACTTAATATTGTAAATATGAATGTGAGTTTTTTGTTACGTTTTCACCCGAAAACTACTGAAGGGATCATCATGAAACTTAGTACACTTATTATTTGAGGTATTAGAAGTAACATAGGATACTTTTTATTTCAATTGATAAGAAATATTTAGTCAGAATTGAATATATTGGCCGCTATTCTGAAAAGTGTATGTGTACCCGGGCGGAGCCGGGCCGTACCGCTAGTAAGAAATAAACTTAAAAGAGTTACAAAAATAAAGTTAATAAATAAAGACGGGCTTGGAACTTTTGGACATAATATTTCGACGGGCGAAAGATACATATTTCTCTAAAGAATACTTTCTTTCACTACTGCACTTACCTACGGCCGATGCCAATTAATCGAAAAAATTAGATTGAAGTCAATCTGGATTGTTTTGTAGGCAGCCGCGTCTGGTCCGTTTACCAACAGGCCACCACGCACTTATCATCAATATAAAAAGATAATAATAAAATAAACTTACCATAGATATTATCAGCCAAATAAATATTACATAACACGAAAAACCAAATCACAGCTGTATACATTGTGTCCAAGTAAAATACTTTAAATTATTTCCGAACACTTTCACAAAATGTTGCCAAATCACGGAAACTTCATGTAGTTTACCATTTTTTCTTTCATTTCAATCTGTTCAAGATGTCATAATTATTGTTAATAACTCCAAAATTATATGATCTTGATTCAATTCTTTTAAGTCATTTAGGATTTCAAATTCTGATTGATCTTTCAATACTGTAGAGTGTAGATAGTAATTAAACTGCTATTTACGACTTATCTATTGTATCTGCAAAAGTAAAATGAACATACATAAAATAAAGCCTTTTCTCTAGAAAGGTATGCAGAGGTGCCAGGACACCCAAATTTCGCCTTGTAAGTTCCCACGATATGATAGGAGGAGAGCCTATCGCCATATTGGGCACAAATTCCTGACTCTAGTCTGATAATGAATAGAAAAATCCAATATCGCTTTGCCAAACCCGGGGTTCGAACCCGAATTAAAATGAAATTCAATTGAAAACAAAACTTGTATAAAAAATCAAGTCTCCCATTGACTTAAATATAGGTATATGGACCGGGCGGAAAGCGCGTAAAGTGTTCCGACGTAAGTGGTGCGCGCGCTCCAGTACGTCTCGAGTGGAGCGTTACTGAAATTAGTCAACGCTCACAAGGATTTCGAAAATGTTTGCTTCTATTATGACTCGAAGATTAATTAAAATTATAACAAGAATTATTATCACCGTTTAGACGAAATCAGTTAAATCAATTTAATATTTATTTTAGGGTGATTTTCACGGTCATCTATTTGAAACTCCAAGTTACTGAAGGGTCTATCCTTAGATTTAAATGAATGCTCGTAACTTAGTTTTTCAGCCGTAAAAGTTGTGACATCCATGTAATACCAAGTTGATTAATTAATTCAGTCCCTACATAAGAAATGTTAAGTTATTACGTAATTAGCTAACCTAACAACATCTTATAGTGACCACATCATTATTAAAAATATTTTATGATTTAAATAAATTAGATTGACTTGGATATCGCGTGAAAACACTAATGAATCTCACAAGTAATCATATTATATGAAAAATCATTTTATAGTTTTTATACGAAACATTTAAAAAAAACGCAATTTTAAGTCTTCTCATAACTAATGCTTTTGATGAAAATTCGATCACTGCCTATTTCAAAAGTCTATTATCGGTATTAACGCTAAATAATATTTTATTCAAGAAATTGGTTTAAATCCGGGTTTCAGATGACAAAATCCTTTACTATTTACAAAGACAATTAGAAAGAATTTACAATGCCAAAAACTTACAAAAATCAGAATATATCTACATTTTAAATATATTTTAAATGAACTGCTTGATCAATTTCTAATTTTAAATATCATACATCTAATTTTGGTGTATTAAAATCGTACCTTATCACGTGTATATTTTTAAAACTTTATACTTATTTCAAGTCAAAATTATTTCTATATTTAGATCCAAAACATATTCCTTATCACTTCACACCATAAATTGATTTTTATATTATCACAATGTTATCCCACAAATTCTTTAAAACACCAAGTGTCCTTCACATATCACTTACACAATTTAACTATAAACTGCTCCATTGATTAGATTCATATTGATAACTGTAAAAATATTTCGTATGTGATTCGTTGACGCGGGTATATACGTTACAAGATAAATATTTACTTACTACGATAAAGCTTGTCATAGATTGAATGACTGATCGAGTAGACCGGACATTTTTTAGTGGTTCCGTGATTGGAAAAGCATTTATTGGTAGGTCTCTCATATGTGAGAGGCTGCCTGGGTGGGTACCACCGCAATGTCTATTTCTCCCGTCATACATCAGTTTAAAAGCACTGTTGTGTCCCGGTTTGAAGGACGTTGTAGCCAGAGTAACTACTGGACATATTGTGACTTAACATCTCATGTCTCAAGATGTCGAGCGCATTAAAATTCCCCAAGCATTGCCTTGTAATTCAAGGTGTTGCTTGGTTTTGCTACTGTTCATGAGCGGTCGTATCGCTTACCATCAGGCGAACGGCATGCTCGTCTTGCCGTTCAATACAATAAAAAAACTGAATCCCATTTGATTTTAAATTCGATAATATAAGTAAAAAGTTTGATACTATAGGGCAGAAAGTGTGTAGTGTTCCGACGTAAGTGGTGCGCGCACTCCAATACATTTCTAGTAGAACGTTACCTACTGAAATTAGAGCGAAGAGCTCGCAATGATTTCGAAACTACGTGCTGGTATTACGACAAAGTTTAATAATGATGAAGATATTATTTTTTATCATCGTTTAGACTAAATCCAATTTTTTAAGTTAATTTAATATTTATTATAGGGGGAATTTTCACGGTCATCTTTTTGAAACGCCGCACCTTTTTGATTCTTCCTTTCTTCTTTTTCTTTTTACAATACCTTCTCTTTCTCTTAAATCCATCCAAAGGTTGTAATTTTGTATTTTAGTTTATCTCTTTGTATTCTTATAATAAAATAGTGTACAATAAAGATTAATACATAAATGAACTCCAAATGTAGGGCCTATCCTTAGTTTTTAATCAATGTAATACCTGCATTCATTCTTTGCCCTATCGGAACCTTATCTGTCGATAAGGTTTGTGGTTTAATAATTCTCACATCTTACTACGTGCATATCAACGATTTTCCAGAAAATATTGAGAATAACTTTAAATCACTTGATACGGAAGAAATTAATAAAAATGAGATTATAACATTTTATAAATAACTAGCGGCCCGGCCCAGCTTCGCCCGGGTACAAATAGATTTCTGTACAATAATATTTACGTATTATACATATAAACCTTCCTCTTGAATCACTCTATCTATTAAATAAACCGCATCAAAATCCGTTGCGTAGTTTTAAAGATTTAAGCATACAAAGGGACATAGGGACAGAGAAAGCGACTTTGTTTTATACTATGAAATGATGTACATAATATTGATTGATAAAACCTATTGAGCCAAAACCTGTGGGCTTCATTAGTAGGCTTAAAGTCACTCAACGAGCTATGGAGAGTGCGTTGCTCGGTATTTCCCTACTAGATAGAATCAGAAATGAAGAGATCCGTAGGACAACAAAGGTTACCGACATAGCCCATAGGATTAGCAAGTTGAAGTGGCAGTGGGCCGGGAAAAAGCTCGTAGAACCGATGGCCGTTGAGGCTGAAAGGTTCTAGAGTGGAGGCCACGTTCGATTTTTGTAAAATAATTATTTTCACAATAATTGAAACTATCCGGTTCCCGAATGGTACTTTTCCAGCGTTCTTTTTTACCATGCACGTGCAAGCTATGGAATGAACTCCCTGCTTCGGTGTTTCCCGAGCGTTATGACCTGTCCTTCAAACGAGGCTTAAATAGAGTCCTATCCTTACGGTAGGCAGCAACCTGGCAGTGCTAGATCCCTGGCATTGCGAAGGTCCATGAGCGCAAGGGCGGATCCAGATTTATCGCCAGGGGGAAGTCATATAGTTCATGTCAGAACACTGAGTCCGATTTTAATACCCTAATTCGTAATAATGACTTTTTAAAGTTTGTTACAGCCGGGATTTGTGATGACACACACTTTTTTATTTTTGTTATCGAAATATAAAGAATTAATTGTGCTTATAAATTTTATCAACAAGATAATTAATAAATTTTGGCCACCCCAGGAGGGGGGGGGGGGGGCATGATCACCCCTGAATCCGCCCTTGCATGAGCGGCGGTAATCGGTTACCATCAGGCGGGCCGCTGAAGGCCAATAAAAAAAAAAAACATTTTACGTTTTGTTCATAGAGTAAAGACAAAAAAATATTGCTGAGAGTTGTTAAGCAAATTGATTTCACGTCATGTAGGCACGTGTATCACGCGTATTGGGTATACAACTTATTAAAAACAATTGATGCCATCATAACAATATTACTTAAGTTTATTTGATATCTTATCCAACCAGGATAATACTCTAAGCAACATTTTTATGCCGGCTTGTTCGAAGCCGAATGTAGGGTTTAAATCCGGAACGCGAAACATGAGTCATGACGAGCTGCATATTTTTGTACTATAATGATCGATATACAAGCGGATATTATCTTAATAATAATGTATACGGGGTATCATCAAGACTTTTACCGAAAACGAAGCCGGATGGTAGTTTAAAAAAAAAAACGAAAAAAATAATTCTTTATAAACGGTCCAACTAAAAACCAAAAATTAATTGATAATGAGGTTAAGATTAGAAAATGGAGTAAAATACATAAATTTAATTGTTACAAAGCGTGGGGTGCTTACAACCATTACTTATCCTCCAGCAACCCACGCTTATTATTCTTTACTTTAAGTTGGATCGTTTATAAAAACCTGTTTTTAGTTTTTGTAAACTATAATTTAATTGCTTGCACTAAAATCATCCATCTACGGCTGTATTTTTAAAGGAAGACAGCGGCTTGTAAATTACCCACTTTTAATTATTATTATTTTCCAAAAAGTCATTTTTTTATTGTTGTATAGTCATCGGTCCTGGATAACTATGTAAAACTTTGAGTCAAACCGACGATTTTAAGTGATCGAAAATTGACTTCAAAGATTCCGTTATATACTAAGTTATTAACATACGTTTGAATCTAATGAAAGCGTAGTTCTTAAAAAGTGTTCCCGGGAGGAGCCGAGCGGGGGAACTAGTACTGTATTTTTTTTTATAACAGTTAATGGCGAGAAAAGAATGCCGTTCGCCTGATGGTAGGCGATACGACCGCTCATAAACAGTAGCAAAACCAAACACCTTGAATTACAAAGCAATGCCTAGAATTCCACTGCGCTCGCCAGCCAAAGATATAAGATTTTAAGTCTCAATATGTCCATTAGTTACTCTGGCTACAATGTCCTTGAAACAGAAAAACAACAGTGCATTTATAGTGCTTTTGGCGGGATAAATAGATATTCCGATAATACCTACCCAGGCGGCCTCTAACATATGATAGCAGAGAGATCTTCCAGCAGTAAACTATGAGCTGATGATGTATAGACATCTATAAAGGATCGTCATCTTATACAATACATTAATAAAATAAATTTATGTATTAATTAATTAAATATATAAACGGACCGATGTTGTATCGTTTTAGTAAATAAAATAAATAACGGAAATATTTATTGTAAATTAATATTATTTCATTTACGCTTTAGACTGCTCTTTCTATCTCGTGTTAATATATCCCATGGTTGCCTGTATGAAATTACGTAGTGTGATTACTTATATACTTGATACTATTATTTTTATTGTATAATGTATTCATAGTATTTCTGTACCTACAATGCAAAAAAGGATTAAATAATATTGAGATAAAATACTAAACTCTACAAATAAAATGTTTGTAACAAAATGAAGGGTACATTCTATTTCTGTCTCTGTCACGCCTACAAATTAACATCATCTTCCTTCTCGCTTCACTATGTGCCCGTGTGCACGCACCATACGCAGAGATTTTATTCCTAATGTCTGCTCTAGTATAATACCTCAATCATCAATGTTAAATAAATAAATAACGGATTTAAATGAAATGAAAATCAATAATCCTTACACTAAACATTTATTTAAAAAATTAACATTTAGAAGTAATTGTCTTCAGCTGGAGCGCGCTTGTAGAAAGCCCTAGAAGCTTCGGTAGGGCCTCGGAGTCCCATCCAGCCGCAGTAGCCTCGACGCCAGAGTAGCATCAGGGAAAGCATAATAGGAACTGCTAGGAGGACCCCTGGAAATATACATAAAAAAATACACCCAACAGTCACATACATAGTCCTAACTCTCATTAAGATCGAGTCTGGTGTCGTGGGTATCAGGAACTACGAAAGACCTTTCGGTCTCACAAACACCCAGACCTGAAAGATATACTTGTGGGCCGCATAAACATTTATCTTGGTGCGGAGATCGAACACGCGGCCTCTCGTTTCACAGGCAGCGTCTTACCGACTGCGCCACGGAGGCTGTCAAATACACCCAACAGTCACATAGTCCTGACTGCACACTAAGATCGAGTCTTGTGTCGTATACTAAGAGAGATTTTGTGATTTAGAACGGCCAGACCAGAGACAAATATTTGTAGGGCACATAAATATTTTTCTTGGAGCGGGGATCGTTTTTTAATGGCTATGAATGGCGAAACGAGCATGCCGTTCGCCTGATAGTAAGCGATACGACCGCTCATAAACAGTAGCAAAACCAAACAACACCATGAATTACTAAGCAATGCTTAATGTAATGCTTAGCATTACACTGCGCTCGCCATCCTGAGACATAAGATTTTCAGTCTCAATATGTCTAGTAGTTACACTAGCTACAATTCCGAAACGCAACAGTGCAATTGCACTGCTTTGGTAGGAGAAATAGACATTGCGGTGGTACCTACCCAGGCGGCCTCTCAAATATTAGAGACCTGCCACCAATAACATCTCATATCTTTAAAGTTAAATAATTATTTACCTCTTTAGTTCAACGTTTCTACCACCAGTAAATATACCTATAGACTCCATAATTAGATATATTTTGTCTCACCTATAAGAGTACCAAGCAGTATAGCGCCATCCCTTTCGGGTCTGTGGCCGTATTTGTCCACGCAGCGCATGTGTCTATGGATTTCGTGAAGATGTTTCATGGTGTAGCCTCGCATTTCAACAGGCTCCTGGCAGCTGTAAGTCAAAATTGTATTTTACGCCATCTAGCGACGAGTAGATAAATTTGTTACCGAATCTTATTTTATGGTGATAATTAATTTTGAGTTATCTATATATATTTGATATCAAATCGATTCATGAACAGTACAATTAAAAGTTGGGAATACGATATAAATTACTAGGTTTTAAATTTATGCCATGGCATCAAATAGCATATCTCGATGCCGTGACATCAAATGACATATCTCAATGTCGTAACATCAATTTTACACACCTCCCTATCAGTTAAAATAATGACTTACACCATCAACGAAGAGTTGGCTCCCTTCTCGTTGACCAGGGGTACTAACATGTCGACCATCCATTGTGTGGAGCAGTCACAGAGGAACGGGTTGTCTGACACGTCCAATTCGTCCAAAAGATCCCAACGTGACAGCAACCTCGAGTCAATCTCGGATAGATTGTTCGATTGGATGTAGAGCTGCGGAAATAAATCAAATAATTAATTAACCAGTAATTGATGTTTTATTTAATTATTTATTGTACACATTAAAAAGTAATAACAGTTTAGAGATAAAACAAAACCACAGAGTACAGATGGCGTTCTTATCGCTCTGCCATAGGATGGAAATTTAAATATCGTCATTTTTGGGTGATATCCAAAGTTTTTGCTAAAAAAATAATTTAAACTCTTTTATACCTTAGAGTATTTATAAATAAAAGGGTATACACTATTATTTTAGGAAAAAATGTATTTACCACCCAAATATGGTCATAGGAAAAAAATAACAAAAAAATTGTCGCTTTTTTTTGCAACTTTTTCTGTTGCATTGTGTCTGAAATAGCTTAAAGTCCCACCCGGCTTCGTTTTCGGTAGCAGTCTTGATATACCCTGTGTAATGATATGTATGAAATATTAATAATAAGTATGTACTGACCTCACAATAAGATCGTTTCTTGTGTCATAGGTATCAGAAACTACGACAGACTTATCGACATTACAACCAGAAACCAACACTTGAGTTATGAGTAGAGTTGAACTGTTTAAATTAAATTGTCGCATGCCATTAAGCGAACTACTCTACAATTCTTTAAATAGATACAACCGCTCATTGACAGTAGTAGAACTAAACAACACAACATTAATTCATCAACTTTGAAGAGTGTTCTAATTTACCTCCTTAATTAATGGCCAGTCGTAGGTCTCTCCAATATCATCGGGTCGTGCAAGGGCCTTAGGATCAATGTATTCCAATGATGGGTTGTAACTGAGATGCAGTTTGGCCAAGTTCTCAAGTCCAGACAGAGCCCCTGCTCCAATCCGACGCAGAGACCTCATGTTGCACATATGAAGCTCTTGAAGTTTACGCAGACGAGGGAAACCACTGGAAAATAAAGTTTTGTTAGTTTAAGAGAGATGAGATGTTATTGGTGGTACGTCTCTCATATGTGAGAGGCCGCCTGGGTAGGTACCACCGCAATGTCTATTTCTCTTACCAAATAGCAGGCTATAGCACTGTTGTAGTTCGATTTGACGAACATTGGAGCCAGAGTAACTACTGTATATATTGAGACTAAAAATCTTATGTCTCAGAATGTTGAGCGCAGTGGAATTTTAAGCATTGCTAAGTAATTCAAGGTGTTGTTTTGCTACTATGCATGAACACTCATATCGCTTACCATCAAGTTAACGGTATGTTCATCTCGTCATTCACGGTAATATAAACAAAATATGATTAAGAAATGGAAACTTCAATTTATTATGCCTGTAAATTCAAAAAACTATACAGAGACGATAAGATCTGTCGCCATAGCGAGCTCGATCCGAATGGAATCGTTCTATCAGCTGTTAAATTAAATTTGATTTGATTGCCACCTATCTAACTTCGAATCTTTGCTCTTTTTAGTCCTAATATAGTTAGGAAAACCTCGTATGCATGAGTAGATGAACTTTGAAATTTCTTGAGTATTTAAATTCTTCAAACTTTTTAGAATTTGCAGGCACGCAGATTTCCTTGCGATGTTTTCTTTCATGGTATAGGTAAAGCAGAAATAACTAAGATATACGTACGGATTATCCTCAGAGTCCATATTAAGTTCGACAATCGGATTCTGATTCAGGTTCAAGAATAGAAGGTTCTTGGTCTCCTCCAATTCCTGAGGAACTGCTGTGAGCTCGTTATCGCTGATATCCAACCGTTCCAAGAAGCGAGGGGTGTGAAGGAACTTCTCCGGGATTTCTGTGAGCTGGCAGGAGCGCATGCGGAGAATCTAGAAAAGAAAGACCTTGGGCTGTAGACACAATTATAACGGCTTTAATATTAAATCTACGAAGGACAATCACTCTCTTTTTTATGCTCTTTTTTTTCCTCTTATGTCCATTACATGGTAAGGTAAGAATTGCCTCGAGCGATACGAAAGTTTAGTTTAAGATTTATTGGGTGTACAAAAAAGAATAAAATAATAAATAATCATAATAATCAAGTGCGTCGTTATATTAGGTTGTCTTAACTTGTGTAAAATCTTCACTATCAGAATAAACTTAAGTCATGGATAAATCATTTTAATACTTTTTCCACCACGTTGGTTTCGTACTTTAGGTGCACTTAATAATTTATTGTAAATATTCAATATGCAAATATCCTGACTAAGGTTTTGTTTAACTTTAAAACGACCCATAATTACATTGTAATACATCCATGCCCCTGCCTAACCTAATAACACTTGTAACTTCGAAAAGACCCATATACGTCTTAAAGACTTCCCTGATCCTTTTGATTGGACAATCTGCATCACTACCCATATCTCGTAGAAAAATAACACATTCAAAATTACTAACCTTCAACATTGGCAAGCTGGATATAGCAATAAGTGTGACATGGTCGATGGTAGTGAGAGGGTTTCCGCTGAGGTCCAGCTCTTCCAGTTCTGGAAGGTGCTCGAAGAGATCCTGGTTGAGGGAGTGCAGGTCGTTGTATGCTAAGTTCAGGACCCGCATGGCACTCAAAGGCTCGTATTCTTCGGGGGAGAAACGACCCTGGAAAAGATTCAAATTAAAATTATTATTTTTTGGATACACAGAGTTACAATGGCTTATGTTTTGTGCAGCTATGATCCGCCATTTTGGCATATAATAGCTTAGTAATATGTAATTGTTCATAATTAATACATTAACCAAAACAGTTATTGGCCACTCGTGAAGGTATACTTTATTTTATTTACGGCAAATACGGAATGATAATCTTAGAAAGTAAGTCGTTGGACAAAATTTCTGCTAAATCGTTTCAAAGTAAACTGCCGGCCATTAAAGAAATAATGTAGTTTCTAAGAATTCTACAATTTTAATTAGCCAGTTGTTGCGAAATTGTTCCTTTAAACACTGTCTAGGTATTTTAAATATCAAAACACGCTTTGCGCCTGTCTATCAATCAGACGTTAAATTGCATTTCCTTTCAATTCAATTACTTTTAATAAGTTCTAGATATGGGAAGGTAATTGATAAGACATAGCATCAATGATAAGGTATGAAGGTTACGGACATGTGGGATATAGCATAGATTGGATATGGACTCAACAATTATTGTCCCGATTGTCGTTTTTGCTCATGGGTTGATACCAAAGAGCCTCGGCCAACACCTACAGAGGCTCTCAAACTTTCAATCTCTCAATTCACTGTTTCAAGTCAGGTACAGAAGGCAGTATTACTGGACACGGCACGCATTGTGAGGCGGTTCCTCACTTTGTCTCCCTAATCACCGGTGGCTTGGGTCTTGAGCTTCGCCACCAAAGGGTCAACCATCTACTATTTATGTTTCATTTTTTTACAGTTTTGTACACTGTCTCTTTTTTAATGTTTCTGAATAAAATTATAAGTAATGAAATACACTAAATAAAGAGAATAATATGGTATCTAAAACCTCACCTCGAAAGCATGCGGGCTCAGTTTAGCCGAGGTGAGTTTATTGTGACTCAAGTCGAGGACTCGCATCTCTTGCAGGTCCCTGAAACTGGCCTTCTCTATGTTCTCGATGCTGCATCTCGAAAGATTAAGCACTTCTATGGGCAGATCTCCAATCACAGTCACGTTTGTGAACAAATTCTCGCTCAGGTCCACTTGTTTTGGTTTCAAGTCTGCTAGGGCTGAAAATATAAGGAATTTAATAACTACCGCTGAAGTTTGTTAGTGGAGTTTTAAGTTGCTTGACTGTGTGGCATCAGATCATAATGTTGTTGAAAATTTGAATATTATGTGAATTATAGATTATGTGGATAAAATCAAATTATATGTATTTAATATATCGAATTAAGATGACGCCAACGAGACGCCGCGGGTTCGATTCCTAAACCAAACCAAATACTTGTGTAACGTATGAATATTTATTCCGGGTGTAAGCGTTTTAACATTGAAAAGTCTCCAATCAATATGTAACACTTTATTTGTGATTGTTGGATGTATTATTTAATATAATATGTAAACGTTTTGTGTGATATTTATTTCTAAATTGTCGAATTAAAGCTAGGTATTAATTGCTCAGGAATTAATAATAATTGGAATGATTACTAGGACAATAAAGGTAAATTGAAGCAACTACATAAGAACTACGATAAGATATTTACGTACCATTCCATTCTTCTAAGCTGAAGAATGTTGTTAAAGTCTGGTCGAAGCAATTCACTTTGTCATCTTTGCAAATACATTTTCTGCAAATTCCAGATTCCGTGGCAGCGGGATTTGGAAGTGCTGCCGTTGAGTCTGAAAATGGAATTAATGTTTATGCTACTCGGCGACAGATAGAGCTACTTTAGACATTATCAAGAATCATATTTTAAAAAAGGTCTTATTTATTCATGATCTTTTAATTGTTAATATTCAAATGATTTGTTAAATCTTACAGTTAGTTTCCCTTAGTTATTTTTACAAAACAATTAAATAAAATACTAAGAATAATAAAGTTTCACATTTACAATTCATAGATGGCGTTGGTTCAAAAAACAGTACTTACTGTCGTCACAGCTGATCCCAAGAACCAGGACAGCCAAAACAAAGAACTGCGTTCGCCACATCCTTTCTGAAAAGTGGGACGATGAGTAACAATCTACTAAAACTCGTTATCGTTAAGATAAGATTACGTATCTGTTTTACCTAGTATGGAAAAAATGGTCCGATTCTTTATGGTATTACTCTGTATCCCTTTACGAAGTACCTATAGTATTATAGAAATCGTATATTAGCACTATAAATGCTATTAAGTACGTAAAAACAAAGCTTCAACTTGGGATTCGTTTACGAATGGTAGAATTGCTATTGAAACCTCAAAGTACATTAGAAAATATTGTTAAAACAGACAGTCTCCGTGGCATACTCTTTGACAAGTTGTCAGTGAAACGAAAGGCCACGGGTTCGATCCTTTCACGTTGTAACAATGAAAAATCTCTCGTAATTTCTAATTTCCATGACCCAGCTCTTGCGTCTTAGAATTGTTTACATTACTTAAATTAGGCGTCGCTCACAACGATTTTGAAAATGCTTGCTTGTATTGTAACAGAAGTTTTAGTATTTCAGAAGACCTTTCTTATGACGCATAGCTTGTTGTTATTGCTCACTATGGCGAGGCCCTTTCGCATGATTTTCCAACAGTCATTAAGTAGCTATATTTTCTAAAATACGGCGATTTCGGTTTTGTTGCCACAGAAAAAGTTGTAGCGTCTGTAAAGACCATTCCATTGACATATCGCTTGTCGTTATTGGTCGATAGGCTGGAGTCCATACATGTTTGCCCCTTCTCCTTTTCACTGAATATAGTATAATATTAAACTAAATCGTAATTTATAATCTGCCTTTCAATATTATCTTATCATTCCTATATCAATGCCGTGAAATGTTTAACTTAGGAGTGTATGACTGCGAAGTGCATTTGCAAACAAATCGATATTGTTTATGCACATAGATATAGCTGGGTATAGTAATAACTTTAACGTGACTTTATCCCTCTTTCTCTCTCTTTTTCTCTCTTTCTCTCTCTCTCTTCAGCCATAGGAAGTCCACTGTTGAACATAGACCTCTCCCAAGCATGTCCACATTGACCTATCGTTCCGAAAAGTTATTTATAATATTAGAAGATACATAGCATGGATATACATGTTGAAAACAATCTATTCTTAGCAGAGATGCCAAAGTAAAAAAAAATCACTATTTTATTTTCGGCCTATAGTCAGCAGTGTACTTCTTGTGGCTGAAAGGATGATGTTGGTTATGATGATTTTCGGTTAATAGGATTTTTTTAAGCTGACACTTGGCATATTAAATAATATTCTTCGTAGATGTGTATATATCTAAACTAACATTATAAAGTGGAAATTTTATTGTTTGTTGGCTTTGAATAAGCTCTGAAACTACTTGACCGAATTGAAAATTTCGTTCACTATTACAAGTCTACATTATCCTTGATGAACATAAGCCAGGCCGCTAGTTAACGCTGTTGTAATAAGTTATAATAATATATAAGTTAAGACACAAAAACTAATCATGATAATGAAATAATGGTGATACCAATTTCTCATGGTTGGACGTAGGTATACGTCAAAATCTTCTATCCAATATACTTCTTCTATGCAATATATATACACTGACTAATCACAGTATAGAACATTATAACTGATAAGATTATATTTCTGTACCATTTCCATTAATCTATGCAAAGAAATCACCGATTCCTTAGTTCTCAAATCCAATTTCAATCTTTAGATAAAACACAAACCAACGAACACTGGGTTATCGTTGCACTTATATATTTACCACGCCTTTGTTACGTCAACAATTATATTGCAGACCTACTTTAAACAATTTGTACTATTCACTAAAAATATACTTAACGGAATCAACCAAAACAAATTACTTACAGAATCACCTAAATCAGTGTTTCAACTAACTATATTATATTCTATTTTCAAAAAAAGAACATTAGTGACATATAAATAGGAACCTTACGAGGATTATCGCAAATCATTATTTTGTTTTTAAATCAAAGACGAAATTCAATTTTAAAATTGGAATTCACGAATATTTCATCACTGATTAATTAGGTTGATTATTATTTTGATTCTGGTTGATTCTTTACATTGAAATTACCTTTTTTAACGCACTGACATCACAACAACACACTAAGTGAAATACTGATTGTCGAAGCGCGGTAAAATGGCCGGCGTAATATCTTATCTATTTTATCATTACGTTGTGCAGTCTTGTAAGAATATTGCATGTGGCTTTTACTACAACTTACAGCAATTGTGTTTGTTTGGTGTGTTTTTCATAAATCATACCTACAAAATCTTTACTTTAACTTGATGTGAACTATGTTTTTTCTTAATGAAGTTACCCCGACGGATCTTTCATATACGTTTTGAATTATAATTTGAAATATATTTTGTCTAACACCGTGATACTGGATTTTTCTATTCGTCAGTCGAGTCAAGAATTTGTGCTCGATATGGCGATAGGGTCGCCCCCTATCACATCGTGTGACGGAACATACAAAGCCAAATACGGGTGTCTTAGTAGCACCTCTGTCTACCCCTCTGGAAGAAAGGCGTGAGTTTATGTATGTAGTTTACTGATGAAGAAGAACTGAAGACAAACTCTGGACATAAGAGTTCTTCATAAGAGTTTTGAAGGTATAATTAGTTCAGCAACCTGTGTCAGTCGTATTAAGAATGAAAATCTATATCTATGTATATCTGGTGTTAAGTCTCTCATATGTGAGAGGCCATCAGGGTAGGTATCATCCGCAATCTCTATTTCTCTCGCCAAAAAGCAGTGTAAATGCACTATTGTTTTGCTACTGCCCATGAGCAGTCGTATCGCTAACTACCAGGCGAACGGCATACTCGCTTTGCCATTCATTGAAATAAAAAACACTTAATGATAAAAGTCACATGCCAGGTTTTACTCCTATACAAGTTTATTGTTTATCTTAGCATAATATGAATTCCAGGTAAATCTATATCATGTCACAGAATAAGGCATGAATCAATACGGATATTAGAATCATCTGTAAATAATTTAATGTCGTATATTCCTGGAATTATGTTTGTAGTTTGTACAATAACAACATGAAACAATTATCGGATGTCTAGACCGGATGGTACCATCCACAAGCGTATAAATAAATAACTTTACTGGTGGTAGGTCTCTCATATGTGAGAGGCTGCCTAGGTGGGTACCACCGCAATGTCTATTTCTCCCGCCAAACAGCAGTTTAAATGCATTGATGTATTTCGGTTTAAAGGTTATTGTACCAGAGTAACTACTGGACATATGGAGACTTAACATCTTATGTCTCAGGATGGTGAACGCAGTGAAATGCGAAGCATTGCTTTTGCAATTCATGTTGTTGTTTGGTTTTGCTACTGTTCATGAGCAGTTGTATCGGATACCACAAGGCAAATGTCATGCTCGTCTCGCTATTCATAGCAATGAAAAAACTAGCTCTAAAATTGTGCTAGCCTGGTTGAAAATTGAGATACACAGATGGAATTAGGCACACATGCGTAAATAATTTTGTAGGGCTTAATGTTTGTGGACGGTAATATACCCACTTTTTGGTTGAAAATAAAGATCTCAATTAAATTTCTTGGATTTGTATTTTATCCGACATATCGTTAAGCTTATCCCATGACATGACTATGACTGTATCAGCCCATAGACGTCCTACTGCAGGGTACGGGCCTCCTCTACAATCGACAATACAATTGAGAGTGGTTAGATCATATAAGAGGGTAGACTTAATGGCACTTCAGGTTACACCTTTGTCGATAAAAGTGAAAAATTATGTATGTATAAGTCTAAAGGAATTTTCTGTGTTTATAACACAGGCTACCATTGTATTCCTAATCAATATTTCCATATCATTGATAAAAGATAACTTGTGACACCAATCTCTTCATAACACATATCAAACAAAATTAAACCTTATTATCATATCAAAAAGCTTCAATGTACGTTGTGTAAAATGTTTTCGATACACAAGACCTTATGTCGTGCATAAAACGTTTTTTTATGAGGGTTTATTTTATACTGGTACAAAAATCCAATCGACATGACCTCTTATTACGTATTAAGTAGTTTATATCAAAGGTCTCCTTACGTTGGACATTATAATCCTTCATTTAGTGTTACTAACATCTATTTTAAAAGACCCCTCATCGTCTTTACAATGTATTACGTAAGAGGTCAGTATATGCTGGGCATTTGCTAACAAGTCCCATAGGACAGAAACCCGATGCGCGCCATCTAGCGCCGAGTAGGATAATCACGAGCTAATTGACATTAAGCGGACATTGACGACAAAATGGCGGGAATCGCAGTCGTACGGAAAATTAATGTTAATTAGTCGACATTTCGGTATTAAAGGATTTGTGTGTTCTATTTTTTGTACTGTTTGCGAACATTTTTGGGGCGTAATAATGGATTAAAAAGGGAAAGGGTATATTTGGAGTTTCGGCATTGCCCAATAGCATGGCTCATTCTGCATTGTCTAATTACATTTAGGTACCTATCAATATCAATAGATGTAGAGGCGGTAGAGCTAAAACTTCCACAAATCGTCAATATGTATATATCGTCTTGTGGTTAAGAGCGTTTATACATTTCGTGTGCTTTTTGGCTTATAAACAGTGCTTTTCGAAAAAAAATTTATCCACCAAAACATTATTTAGAGATAAAAATAATTAGTACTAATATTATAAAATGTTGTCATCTAGAGATTTAGGTAGAGAACATTTTAGATTTATGGATAATTTGTGAATACTATAAGGATTCTGAAGAGAGGTTTTCTTTTTTAGGCTTCGAATATAAGTCGAAATATTTGAAATAATTAAATATAAGACGAAAATAAAAATGTTACCTGACTAAAAAGATCCTTACGAAGGGATTTTGTTGAGAATATAATCATTTTTGTGTTTCGTTGTCGAGAAATAAAATTTTAAATAATTCGAAATTATTTGAAATTCTGGACAAGAACATTATTTTTTTTACCAACTTATCTTACATAATTTAATATGGTAATAGCTTACTATAATAGAAGAACATCTTACCATTTTTATCTAAATTCAACAAAATTTGTTTTATTGTTTTCTGTAGATATTTTAAATTAGTATAGTAAATTGAAACTATGGCGCCTTACTTCTCACCAATTTTAAATTGACCATGTATTTTTTTTATTGCCATAAATTGCGAGACGAGCATGTCGGTCGCCTGATGGTAAGCGATCGACCGTTCAAGAACATATGCAAAACTGAGCAACATCTTGAATTACAAAGTAATGCTTGATATTCCACTGCGCCATTCTGAGATATAAGATGTTAAGTGTCAAGATACCAAGTAGTTAAAAATATAAAATAATTAAAATAAAGGATTAGCGATAAATCGACTCCCAGCTACAAAATAATGTCTTCTATTTGACATTATGATGAATAGGGTATTAGAAAGGTTAAGAATCGCTTTGGGACTGTATGACATTTTGCCCAATTGACACAATTCTAATAGCACTTAATGTGATAGTTTAACACATTATTCGCGACCCTTGTTAGACGTAATTGTTTTGCTGGCCTTACTGATTTAGATACGGCTATGTTGGAGAAAATCAAATAGAAAATTGATTGAGTTTTTGCTGACTAAAACGTATTAAATTATGATCAGGGGCCCTACTATATTCAACGAAACGAAGTTCGAAACTTCGGATGATCGAAGTTTATATACGATACGAATGCACCTACATATACTTATGGTCGTTTTTACTTATGGTCGTAACCATAAACTTATGGTTACGTTGTACGTTATACAAATTCGAACTTTTACAAAGTAGAGACATTCGTATCGTATATAAACTTCGATCGTCCGAAGTTTCGAACTTCGTTTCGGAT
Source organism: Hyles euphorbiae (assembly GCA_023078785.2). Classification (NCBI taxonomy): domain Eukaryota; kingdom Metazoa; phylum Arthropoda; class Insecta; order Lepidoptera; family Sphingidae; genus Hyles; species Hyles euphorbiae. The sequence continues at coordinate 3,386,329 of CM041057.1, read as the reverse complement.
TTATATAGTAGGGCCCCAGATCAGGAACAAGTAATCGTAATGTCAAATACATTACACACTTTACTATTTACTTTTAACGGCTATCGGTTGGTTTTGTTGGTTGGTTGATTAGGTGCTGGCTTTGAAACGTGAAGCTGCGGGTTCAATCCCGAAGAGACCAATTTGTGTAATCCACAGGTATTTGTTTTGTCTGGGTGTTTGTGAGACCGAAAAATATCTAACATTTTAATTTTTAGTGTGGGATCAGGACTATCTATATGACTGTTGGGTGTATTTATCTAGACTTTTGACCATCTCTTGTCGGTACCATCTTATACCTGCCACTTTTTATATTTCTCTTGACATTTTCTTTGTATGTATCAGCCACTGCAGGGCACGGGTCTACTCTACAATCGAGAGTACCATTGGCGGACTTACATACCATAGAGTTTTTTATGAATCGCCACGGTATGTAGGTTTTCTCACGATGTTTTCCTTCACCGTTTTAGTGCGTGGTGATTGACTATCAATACACACATTACTCCGAAAAGTCAGAGGTGTGCCCTGGGATTCGAACCCGCGACCACCGTCAACATGTTGGCAGCCGCGTCTGGACCGTTTTTTTTGCAATTATCATTGCAATGAATGTTTACCAACAGGCAACAGGCCACCACGCACTTGCATTTTTGTTTACTCAATATAAACTTATGATACGTTTAACAACCCTTCACAATCAGCCCCATTGTTCGCACCCCTCCGATTTTAATAGACATGTCAAAACTATTACAGCCGTAATTTAATTTATTAGTCTATATTAAAAGTCTCTGTTGAGGGTCGCGATGCTTCGTTCTTACAAAATGCGGAGGCGAGGGTCGCGACTTCGAATCCCGGGCGATACCTATGACTTTTTAGAGTGTGTATTGATAGTAGTAATGGGAATTATTGCTATTTCATATTAACATCACCATCTTGTTATTTTTGAAACCTTAGCATGCTCTATATTTTTGCTACTGCTATGTGCTATTTGCAACCGACCAGAAATAGTAAACAAAAAAATGGACCATATATTATAAACATTTTCATATCTAAAACCGCACACACATAATTGACTGTTAAGTTTCTTGTTTAAAAGAATTCGTAAAATAATCTCACTCCTTCATAGATTACACGAGATCGTATAAAAATATTAGCTGATTTGCTTTGTGAGTTACAATCGCAAATCGCACAATTTAGCTTATTTATACAGGGTATATCAAGACTGCTACCGAAAACGAAGCCGGGTGGTAGTTTAAGCGATTTCAGACCGAATGCAATAGAAAATGTTGGAAAAAAAAGCGACAATTTTTTTTGTTTTTTTTTTATATGGTCGTATTTGGGTGGTAAATACATTTTTTCGTAAAATAATAGATAGATAGATAGATAAAACATTTATTTTGGCTACAATAAAACACAAAAACAAACTTAAAAGTTACATCAACATTAATAATAACTACAGATAAAAAAACTTTTGATACATATTGTAGCCGAAATCAGACCCCAGCTCAGCAATATGCAATGATCCATAGAGCAAAGCGCTGGTAATTCTGCTGGTACCTGGTATGCAGAACCAAGTAAATATATATTATATATTATGCTCCAAGTGGCGTAAAACTAAAGAAAGAGCACAAGCAAAAAAAAAATATCACAGAATAGGAAACTATACAACATAATAATATGTCTTATCACACTAGTCTTAGTTACGAATAGGTACAAATAATAAAATTGAGTTACAATGGCTTAAATTAACTTATTAAAAATTAAACTTACTTAAAAATCTAAAAAATCCAAAATAGTGTATACCCTTTTATTTATAAAGACTCTAAGGTATAACAGAGTTTAAATTATTATTTTAGCAAAAACTATGGATTTAGCACCCAATAATGACGATATTTAAAAAATGATAAAAAAAAATTGTCACGTTTCTTAGCAAAATTTTTAGTTGCATTGTGTTTGTAGTCACTGAAACTACTACCCGGCTTCGTTTTCGGTAGCAGTCTTGAGATAACCGGTATTGAGATAACTTAAACCTATCATAAATCCAACCCTTACTAAAGCTTACATTAAATCTAATAAAATCATAATAATGTCAAATTGTCGCAAGATTACGCGCTATCAAAGCTTCGTAATCGAATTATACATCAATAACATGAAAGCTCGCCAGCTTTCACAATGAAAGCTTAAAGCTCCACACCTCTGACGAAAAAAGCACCTTTGTGCGTACCGCTATCGACAAAGGGTCGGGAGATTTGCGAGAGGGAACCAATTTATAGGAGTAAGATTTTTTATAAATTAGTGCATATGTTTTCGGTTAAAATATAGATAAATGGAAACAAAAATGAATGGCTTTTGATATTATTTTATGGTTTATTGGAAATTATGGATAAGTATTTAAAAAAAAAATTAATGGTGTTTTTCGTAATTATTACATTTAGTATTTCGTTTTTTTATAAATCTACAAGTTATAGTTTAATGTTTCTATTTTTTGTAATGCAAAACATAATATATTATGTAAAAATCCTTGTTTTTTGGACTAGCGCAATATCTGTAAAATACAAAACTTTAATTTTGTAAAATTATTTTCACCAAGTAAGGATAATAAGGAAATAAGAAAGGAAATCGATACAAAAAGGACTCAGTACTTTTTTTGTCTATCTTTCTTATCTTATTTTGAATATTGGTTTAATAAGGGCATCCAGAAATTGTGTAAGTTTTTGCAAAAATATTTTTTTGTTACATAATTATAAATGTTCCCAATATTTTTTTTTATAAATGACATTCATCCTAAACTGTCATGCTTAAAAGACTGGTAGTAGGTCTCTCATATGTGAGAGGTCATCTGGGTAGGTACCACCGCAATGTCTATTTCTCCCGTCAAACAACAATGTGTAAATGCACTGTTGTGTTTCGGATTGAAGGACATTGTAGCCAGAGTAACTACTGGACATATTGAGACTTAACATCTTATGTCTCAGGATGGCGAGCGCAGTGGAATGTTGCTACTGTGTATGAGCGGTCGTATCGCTTACCATCAGGCGAACGGCTTGATCGTCTCGCCATTCATTGCAATAAAAAAAACATTTTTCATTTAAATATAAGAATTTCCTTAAAAAAACAAAACGCTATTGCACAACCCCGTCCACTCTAATCAAATCACGGCGATATTGAAGCTTCTGTGAAATTAAAAGAGTTGTGTACCTCCTCTAACCCCGCCAAATTTAATATACCCCACTCCATTTCACCCCTTAATATCACCACACGATTTCCTACCTTATTCCAACGGCTTAGAGTCTAAATAAAACACCCTAGGGATCAATTTAGCCTGGTTTACGACTTATTACAGGGTTGGCATGCTTTGATCTATTGTCTGAAGGCGTTATTATAAGTCTAAAAGGTAATCATTGGGAATTTTCAGATTGTAGATGGGGTCGTTTTGTACCTGTTACGCAGTATGTCTTGTATCTATTTGTAAGGTTTTAGTAGTAGCAATGAATACTCTAGATATATGTTTGAAAAAAGTATTTATTTGCAACATATTATGAATGAACTGCTCTAATTTAAGCAGGCTGACACGTGCGTCATACTCGTGAACGGGTGCTGCTTGCGTAGACTGGTCTATCCGATTTGCTTACATGGTAACTGATTGATTGATGGATTACTTAAGGCTTTCGCAATTATTCACTGCTTTAGCGAAAAAGAGTACTGATTCTTCGTTCTGGGCGACTTCGCTTCACTCAGCCATATTAATTGTAACGTAAACATATTCGTATCAAAAAATATTTATTGTATATTTACAACAAATTATTAAATAACTGCTCTGATTTAAACCAACTTGTAAATTTTGTAATATTCACTACATTGTAAACTGGTTTTGAAAAGAGCAACACTAGAGTTTCTTGCCCGTTCTTCTCTAGTGAAAACCGCTTTACGAACCGGGTGGTAGATCAAAAAATGACTGAATCTAAACGATGTTGAACATTTGAAAGGATTCAATAAATTATTTTCATTTTCATTTAAGGTATTGTTGGGGTTAATAGCAATAGGAATCACTAATAGTGAAGTCGATACTAACATCTCATAAGTTACTTAAATAAGAAAAAATAGCGAGTACTTTTAATTATTTATTTATTTATTCACAAAGCAATGAAGGAATGATTAGTTTTACGAACCCATTTAAATATGAAACAGAACAGTAAATTTTATGTGTAATTTTAGATGTCGAAAATTGTTATATTTTTGGTAAGTTTTTTGTTTACAAATTCTGTGGGGTGCCATTAGGAATAGCAGAAATATAGAGCATACTAAGGCTTCAAAAATAACAAGGTGGTTGATTTCTTAGGTTGACGCAAATGTTACTCATTGAAATAAGACTATTATTTAGGGATTTTATCGCGGATTTGGTTTAATTTTTACATTTTTGACTTCCCGACGTTTCGATTACTTTACAACTTTCGTGGTCACGTGGCGGACTTAGTCATCCGCTCTGTGACTGTTACAGTTTAACTACCCTTAATTTAGAATTATTAAATTCAAAAAGTTAATTTAAATAGTTAATCTGTATTTACAAATACAGATTGTATCTGTACGCAAATACAGATTGTATCTGATACAGATATTGTATCTGATACAGATACAATCTATATTTGCGTTCCGATCTACGCAGAAGTAGCTCACTGTGTCTTGAGGTCTGGTTTGGGTCTGGTAGTTGATCTTTTGGGTTCCGATTTAATTAAGTGTAAGAAATTTTTTCCACTTCTAAAATCAATAATATTCTCTATGAAACTTATCATTCACTTCGAACTTAGTCTAAGATTACGACGTACGATACAGGATTTAAGAACAGAGAGAGATTTCTATTCGAGAAATACCAATTATCACAGCCTACCCCTTCTGGGAAAAAGGCGTGAGATTATGTATGTATTATTAAATTTATATCAACCATATTTCCAAATAGAATGTGAAATATTGTATTCCCTATAACACACGTTGTAATGGGGCCAAACAATGGTCGAATTAGGAACAGATCATGCGACCCGAAGCGTTATAACGAAGTTATTTTGCCGGTCGGCGTAAACCTTGTTATGTCGGCCTGCGATCTTACACTTGTGTTCGTGTTTGTGATTTTATTGTTTTTACCCTACCGTGAATGGAGGGTTATGCGTTTGATTTTAGATGGTATGCATGTTTTTTTATATTCATATTATATCACAACATTAGTATTTATAATAATTACTGGTGGTAGGTCTCTCGTATATGAGAGGCCGCCTGGGTATGTACCACCCCAATGTCTATTTCTCTCGCCAAATAGCAGTGTAAATCATAAATGTACTAATGTGTAAAGTAACTACTGGACATATTGAGACTTAACATCTTATGTCTCAGGATGGCGAGCGCAGTGGAATGTCTAACATCGCTTTGTAATTCAAAGTGTTGTTGGTTTTGCTACTGCTTAACGGCCGTATCGCTTACCATCAGGCGAACGGCATGCTCACCTCGTCATCGATTGTAAAAATAAAAATAAACTTTTAATAGTAGGACGAGTTTAATAACAAGATTAATTCTAGCATGAATCTTGGGTGTATTTATTAATAATATACTTAGAAATATTAACAACTAGCGGCCCGGCCCAGCTTCGCCCGGGTACAAATAGATTTCTGTACAATAATATGTACGTATTATACATATAAACCTTCCTCTTGAATCACTCTATCTATTAAAAAAAAACCCCATCAAAACCCGTTGCGTAGTTTTAAAGATTTAAGCATACAAAGGGACATAGGGACAGAGAAAGCGACTTTGTTAAATAATAATAAACGACTAAATTTTATTATTTTATTTTTAAAATCATTTTCTAGATCATCTTCACAATAATTCTTTGCTAAAAATCAGTTCTATAAGTACATACTACTATTGAAAATGGCGGATTGGCTCCAAAACATAACAAACAATAAAGGTCTTATTCATAGTCCGTTTATAAAACTATTATAGTTATCAAATGTTTTATCTTTGCTCACAATAAATATAAACATACTCGTGTGTATGAACGGAAACACCAAAAACAAACTTATAATTTTATTCATTAAAATAAAACTATTATTTACTGATTTTACCGCCCCATGACCACGAAAGCTGTAAAATAGTCGAAACGTCGCGTCGGCAAGATAAAAAATGTAAAAAATAAACCAAATCCGCGATAAAATCCGTAATAGTTTTATTTCAATGTGTAACATTCGCGTGAATCTAAGAAACCATTTTTGTTAGAATTTTACTGTCTGAATTCGTTGTTAAAGACCAATTAGGTATACGCTGAGACTCGCTAAACTTCAATGCTCGTCATTAAAATGCTGTCGATTCTGGGGATTACTCTATACTCCGACATGAAATTCGAAAATCCGGACGTTGAATACAACATATAAAATAAAAGTTTTCTACTTCTAAAATTCAATATTATTCTTTATGAAACTTATTAACTTAGAACTTTGTTTAAGATTACGATGTACGATAAAGGAATCGGAAATTTTGTAATGTACTAAGCATATTCGTACATTATTGTGCGATTTTCGAACATTTGTCGTCGTGTCGGATTATACAGGGTGATATTGACATATTGTATTTAATTTAAACCACATGATCCTAACCCCCATAGGTAATATTGTACAAAGTTTGATCAAAAACTGCCTGATAGTTTTGTCAAAAATCGCAATTTTAGTTTTCAAGGCTTTTGATTAACTCCTGTAGATACTGAGTCTTTTTACGACTCAGGTATAAGTCCCCGAACCGCACTGATGTTTAGCTAAGCGGTAAAATACTAGTATCTATATGGGATGTCCAAAACACGTGAAAACAAAAATAACGATCTTTTGACAAAAAAATATTTATATTTTTTTCAAATTATGTACAATGATCCCTGGGGTAATGAGTAACATGTAGGTTAAATTAAGTACAATGTGCCAATATCACCCTGTATAGTAACCCCCCTGAGTCAAACCATGTTTGGGTTTGCAGGGTTAAATGTGAAGGCGTGACCGACTAGATTAATTAAACCGATGATTGATTTCTAGTCAAGATTTTGCTAAGCAACTGAGTAAATGGGGGACATTTCTGTTCCTCAATGTAAAGGACAGGGATGAGGGTTAGTCTATGTTTCAAGACGACAGTTGAATTTTCGAACGTGCGAAGTCCATGACGATAAAAATACGGCTTCCTACGAGGTGCCAAAAGGGAAGAGACAGCTCTCCTCTTGAAAAAAAACAGATTTACACATGTTCCTAACCACCCCAGGAAACATTGTGCCGATTTTGAATAAAACTAACGGATAATTTTGTCGAAAATCATTATTTTAATTTTCAAGACGTTTGTTCAGCCCGTATAATTACAAGTATTTGTACCACTTAGGTAAGTTTTTTAAATTAACAGGAGTTATGTTGGTCGGTAAAAAAACTGATATCTAGAGGGGGTAGGTAAAATCTTGGAAACTAAAATCACAATTTTTGTCGGAATATCATCTCTGATTTTTTTAAATTTTGTATATCAACGGGGGCAAGGAGAATCATGTGGGTTTGAATAAAAATACATATAATATAATTCTGTACATAAGTGTTATGTATACAGTCAATATATACTCGTAAATAAAAAATCAACGGATGGCAACCAATCCGTCCATTACAATATTATTCATTCATTACAATGCCTCTGAAGAATAAATATTAAATATCTTATTCTTTGAAAATTCAGATATTTTTATTTAATAATTTTATGAACTGAAACTTAAGAGCGCGGGTTGATACCCGTGCTGAGATAAATGTTTGTAAGGTGCAAAAATATTTATTTCGGGTGTGCATTATGAGACTGAAAATGTGTTTCTCATATTAAAACTAGATATTAAAATGAGCTTAGAACTTGAACTAAATATGTATGCAACTGAAAGTATAACCATTCGTTTTAGGAAATACATTTTTATCTGATTTTCTTTCCTTTTTTATCAACTAGATAATAAATACATACTGTCAACCTGGAACCAGCCCGAGGGAGGGTCATGACCACCAAGCTTCATACTTTTCATGCCCTAACTTTATAAGGGCAAAATGGTCAAATCTAAATCATTTTCTTAATAAATAAATCCAATGAATTTTTCCATCAAAATCTTGCACCACCCGAAAATGAATTCAAAATATCACAATACTTAGAATAAGTTACGAGCAAAATCATAATATCATCATGAAACTATTTTATTCTCCAGAGGTTTCACACTAGATTTTTGATAATAACTAAAAATCTATACAAATCTACCTTATATTTAAACTTATAGATAATTTAATTATTGAGCGTAACCGACGTTTATATTATCAAATATTACTTGAAATCATTACTAAAAGATATTAAATCTTATGTTTAGTATGCTTTTTACGGTTAATTGGCATTTTTTATGTAACTAGTGAGTAGCGACTCAATGTGACATTGTTCGTGATTTAAATAAAATACAAAAAAAATGTTTTGCATAAATCAGTGAAAAAAATTCTTCATACACAATCCATCACCTTAATATACCATATTTGTTATCTATTATAGGTATCTAGGAATATAATTTAGGAACATACACGGATATAGGTATACACAAAATTTTCCAAAAAAATTTTTTTGTTCGTTGAATGACTAATAATGACGGACGATCTGACTAAGGTCGCAGGAAGTCGCTGGATGCAGGCCGCTTCCAACAGGTCATTGTGGAGATCATTGGGGGAGGCCTATGTTCAGCAGTGGACTTCCTGTGGCTGATATGATGATGATGATGATGAATGACTAACGCATAAGAAATAATACATTATATATTTGGTCTACTTTTTGGATAAATATAATTGGGTTTTGTTCACAAAAAATCGTAAAAAGCATACTCAAGTAATATTTCATCAACATCTACTATTTACAATTTGCAATTATATAAATTAGGACCCCTACGAAATGACTAGAGAGACTAGATATATTACAATGTTATTGCACTTATTACAAATGTAAAGACAAAATTATTATTACTACAAATTATAAATAAAATGGTAACAATAGACAAATCACTCCATGTGGGTGAAACTAGAAATGATTAGTAGTTTTCACCCACGTTTCGAAAAAATCCCATCAAATTATTGATTTTATTGGCGCGTATTTTATAAATTATATTTATTTAAATAAGATTTTTTATGGAATTACAAACTCATTGAAACAAAAATATAATACACTTCTTGTGAGTAAATAACTAAACTGACAATCATATTTACATTATGTGGGTGAATTATATTAAATTCCACAACATTTACACTCCTTAAGAAAACACTAGTCACGAATTTTAGATGAAACATGTGCCTGAAAATGTAGGATCAAGAATATTGGTTTAAAATGTTTCAATTCAATACCACACTTTAAATTTTGTTTTTATTTTTCTGTCTAGAAAAAAAATGGTTAGAGGAACAAATAGGCAGTTACTTACTAATTATTCTTCTCAGAAATATATTTTAATGTGGCATGTTATACTACTCTAATTTTTAAATTAACTATTTTTGTTTTTATCGCAATTTCAGTGTAACTGCTGGTTATTGTAGTTAGTAATTTTGCCTTTAAATTGTCTTAAGACTAATTAGTCCTTGTAAGACGCATGCCCTGACCACAAAGGCTACACTACACAGTCGTCGAAACATAGGGAAGTTAAAAATAAACTAGTATTGCGATAAAACCCTAAAATAGTTAGATTTCAAGGTATAACATTCGTGTTAACATAAGTCATTTAATTTAGTAACTAAACAGTTTTTTTCCGTGGGTGAAAGCAACTATTATCTTTACGTGTTGTAATGTTGGGTGTAATTCGATTCACCGACGATGTCGATGTCACTGTCGCTGTGTTCTGTGTCGGAATCAGATGTCTGAGTTGTCGACATTCTAGAATCTTCTGGAGTCTGGAAAAGAGAATATTCTTTAGCATTTTTATAACTCATCAAGGAGTTATGCGATATTTGCTGTAACATGTGCAATAGTTTGGTGGCTTAGGTGTTATTTTTTATAATCCTGAATTTTGTAACACGTTTAGTACTTTAGGAGATCTAAAAGGTATCTAATCTAATGAGACTTTTAGCCAGTGCGTAGGTTATTTATAATCTTGAAATTTTTTAACACGTTCAATGCGTTAGGGGATCTAAAGGGTATCTAATTAGAGTTTCAGCCAGTGCGGCGTATAAAATATGATACACTATAAATTAGGACGTTTACGAGGTCTAGTAGACCTCTAATGAAATGTCTGAAAGTTCCCTAAATACAGTGCCGCAACGATCGTGTTTTGCGGACTGTGTAGAAGCAATTACAGTCCAACATAATAATGCCGAATGAGTCGAAACCAATATAATTTATTGATACTCGGCATTGTATCAAGACGGCAATTACCATCAAGTGTATTGAAGTTACTTTACCGTACTGCATTGAAAGAGTAAAAATGGTAGAGAAATGGTAGTAAGTTATTGAAATTCATACCTTCCGACATTCAACAACAGGCTGATGTTTTGTCGTGAAATCCACTGGGGTTGCGGCTCCTGAAACAATAAACGACAGTAAATAGGTGGTAGGTCTCTCATACCGCCGCAATGTCTATTTCTCTCGCCAAATACCAGTGTAAATGCACTGTTGTTTTTGGGTTTGAGGGACATTGTAGCCAGAGTTCCTGTTGCATATTGAGAGTTAACATCTTATGTATCAGGGTGGTGAACGCAGTGAAATGCCAAGCATTGCTTGGTAATTCAAGGTTATGTTTGGTTTGGTTTTGCTTTTTTTCATGAGCGGTCGTAGGTATCGCTTACCGTCGGGCGAACTGCATGCTCCGCCATGCATTGCAGTTAGAAAGATCCTAAGAAATTTTACGTGCAAAGATTTAATTTCAACTTTTACCAAAATCGAACAAGACATTTGAATGGAATAGCTTCTCTATACTTCGCAAGGGTCGTAATATTGGGCATATCAAGACTGCTACCCAAAACGAAGCCGGGTGGTAGTTTTAGTTTTAATGCAATTAAATTTAGTGCAAAAAATGGTGCGATTTTTTTTCTATCGTCGTATTAGGGTGGTAAATACATAGTTTTTTCTTAAATAATAGTGTACACTGTTTTATTTTTATTAAACCCTATGGTACTCAAGGCTTTCAATTATTACTTTAGGAAAAAAACTATTGATTTACCACCCAAACTCGATAAAATAATAAAGAAAAATTGTCGCGTTTCTTTGCCAAATTTTTAGTTACATTGTGTTTGTAATCACTAAAACTACCACCCGGCTTCATTTTCGGTAGCAGTCTTGATATACCCGGTATATCTAAATATATATTTCTTTATTTATTTCTTCCCTTCAGTCAGCTGAAAATACATATCTACCGAGACCGCCCCTTTCCCCCTCAAAAGCCAAATGGCAGGTCTCGAAACTGCCTAATTGGCGCGCCAAACCTCAAGGAGCGCGGAATCTGATTTATAAGTGCCGCTTTGGCGCCGCAACTCAAGACGTTCCCAAATCGAGTTAGCGAGGCAAGATGGCCGTCTTGGTTGCCTAGCAACCGGTAGCGCTACAGATATCGATTGTCAACGTCTACGATTTGTTTTGCAGTTAGGCTGTATGTTTTTGTTTCCTTCGCTTTTTTAAACAGTATTATTGGATGCGATATGTTTTGATATTACTAGCATTATGTTTTACTTCATGTGCTTTTTTAAAATTGTATTTATTATTAATGTGGTCTGTTTGGTTTCGATATTGTAGGCTGTATGTTTTTGTTTCCTTTGCAATCAGCAATTAATTTTAAAACAATTACGATTACGATTAATTATATTTAGGAATCGGAAGCTAACACCTGTATTCTAAGACATTCCTCGAAAAATTCTCGACTCCACTCTATCTTACTGGAGGAAATCTATATTCATAGTTGAAAAAAGTCTCCTCCACTCAACGTGTTTTTATAATTAATTCCTGCAGACACAACTTCTCCGACTCACTAAGATTCTTCTTCCAGTCATAATCCTACCTATTAGTAAATAGAATGTTGTGTTTCGTTTTGAAGGACATTGGAGCCAATGTAACTACTGGACAATATTGAGACTTAACATCTTAATATGTCCCAAGAGCGCAGTTGAATCCCAAGCATGACCTTGTAATTCAAGATGTTGTTTGAGCTAGAGTAACTACTAGACATATTGAGACTTTATATCTTATGTCTCAGGATGGCGAGCGCAGTGGAATACCAAGCATTGCTGTGTAATTCAAGGTGTTATTTGGTTTTATTGATGTTCATGGGCTATCGTATCGACTATCGCTTACCATCCGAACCAACCGAACGGCATGCTCGTCTCCCCATTTATTACAATACAAATAAAATAAATAACACTATCGCCAACTATTACACTATAATTACGGTAAAGCTACACTACGCTCGCACGGGGAATAGTTTGAAAATCTTGATCAATTACCGTGCAACTATCAAGAAACCTAAGTTTAGAAGTTCACGTGAGTTCAAACTTGCAAGTTCGATAATTCCGTTAATAGTTTCTCGTACCTGATGTGTTTGGATATTTGAGAATTCGGGGTTCAGTGTTCGTTACTAAATACATATTATATATAGTTGTAGAGAGTATCTATAATATAGAGGGAGCGCTGGTTCAAAAACGTAGATAATAATGGTGAAGGGCCAATTTTTGCTGCCCTCCTATTGCGTGATATTTGACAGGACAACATACATGAATTACTTGGAAAAGAAAAGGGACAATACAATAAATAGTTAAGATCCATTTAATTCCACTCAAACTCGTTTCAAAAGAATAGCTAAATTTAATTTCGGTTATCAAAGGAATCTATATATTAATACGTGATGCAAAAACTTTGGATCCCTTTTTACGAAAATTGCGCGGATGCAGGAGCATAAAATTTGGCACACTCATAGTTTATGTGTAGGAGAAGTGGAGAATGCTAATATTTTTCAATAATAATGCTTATAAAGTACATTAAATCAAAAAATAAAAGATTACACACACTGCCATGCATTTCACACACACATCCATACACAAGTATACATACTCTGGTGTCAAATTGTATCTTTTCTTTTTCATTTTGTTCTTCTGACATATCAAACAAAAAGTTTTATTTGCCTAATGAGGTAATAATATTAATATTAAAAGGGAATATTAATTTTAAACGAGGCAATAATGTTAATATTAGGCCTAATATTAAATTGAATATATAAAAAAAGATTTTAATAATAATGCATAAAAAGTACATTAAATCAATAAATAAACCAGCATGCATTTGACACACGCATACACAAGAATTTGTACACGTATACATACTCTTTGGTCAAATTGTTTCTTTGGACATCGTTGAATGTCAATCAGAAAAATTAGTTTATTGTGGTTTTGTTGAATGTCAAACAGAAAAGATTTATTTGATGAATACTACGTGAAATACTGAGCGCTTATACAAATTGTGTAGCAGTAAGATACATTTAAATGTACACGGACTATCATTATATGCATAAAGAAAGTTCTGTAGCAGCAATCTGCAATAACAACATTCAGGTACAAAAAAAATATATTTATAATTTACTATTGCTGGTTCAAAGCAATTATTGTAGTTTACGATTTTAGTAATTGCATATAGTTCAGGAGAAATAAGTGATTTTGAGAGATACGTACATTTAAATGTGCACGAATTATCAAAATAACAACATCATCATACAGGTAAAAACTTTTTCTCTTCTTGATTTGGTCGAATTTCGACCGCTAGGCGACCACTAGTTTATAGCAATTTGTTGTTAAATAATTAATTCAAATGTCACTATTATAGGAGCGCTACCAACATTAATAACAAGAAAATATCTACGTTTCTCGAGACGCGAATATATGACAGCGCTCCCTCTTTATTATAAATAATCTAAGGTTGTAGTATATTATAGTTGTACCTTTATGTCAAGTAACTTGTCTTGAAGATTAGTGTAAAATCCCGCCAGTTCGAATTGGGTATACAACTGTAACGACTGTATGTGATAAATAAATAAATTCTGTATCAGCCCATATACGTCCCACTGCAGAACACGGGCCTCCTCTACAATCGAGACTAAATATGACCTAACCACTCTCAATCGTACATTGAGAGTGGTTAGGCCATATAGTCCACCACGCTGGCCTAGTGCGGGATGGCGGACTTATATACCATAGAAATTCTTATAATGGCTATGATATGCAGGTTTCCTAACGATGTTTTCCATCACCGTTTTAGTGCGTGGTGATTGACTATTAATACATACATGACTCCGAAAAGTCAGAGTTGTGCCCTGGGATTGGAACCTGCGACCACCGTGAACATGTTGGTAGCGCCGTTTGGTCCGTTTAAATAAATAAAAATAAACATGTTGTCCCATACGATAGATCACTAACGGGATATAGACAAACTAAGAGGGTACAGTAAATAAAATACAGGGTATATCAAGACGACTACCACAAACGAAGCTGGGTGGTAGTTTTACTGACTACAGACTCAATGCAACTACACATTTCGATAAATACTGCGACATCATAATAGTGTAGACCCTTTTATGTTTAAAGGCGTTATGGTACGCAATGGCTTAAATTTCTATCCAGCGATAACCCGCAACCTTCACCAGGTCATCTGCCAACCTTGTGGGTGGACGTCCTTCCTACTCTCCGATACGTGTTCTCCTTTCAAGAACTTTTTGACCCCAGTCTACCCCAACCCTCAACGAAATCATTCAAAATATCCCTATCTTACCTCTTTGCTGCTGTTGTTTCCTCATCTGCTTCTTGTGTTTCATGCGTCGGTTTTGGAACCAGGTCTTGACCTGAGTCTCTGAGAGGTTCAGGGCTCCCGCGAGCTCCACTCTCTCTGGGGTAGACAGGTATCGTTGAGACTCGAAGCGTTTCTCCAAGCCTGGTGGAGGTTCAGGTATTATGATTACCATAGTATGGAAATAGACTTACCATAGGAGAAAGTCTAAAAACCGGACATATTGAGACTTAACATTTTATGTCTCAGGATGGTAAGCGCAGTGCAATGCCAAGCATTGGTTTTTAATTCAAGATGTTTGGTTGCTACTGTTCATGAGCGGTCGTATCGCTTACCATCAGGTGAACGGCGTGCTCGTCTCGCCATTCAGTGCAATACAAAAAGAGATATTAACAATATCTTCTTTTATAGAAAGGCCATTGAACAAAGGCATAACGATTTCGCCATTGACTTATTAATTTATGTACATATAACCAATTATTTGTAATTTTCGATACAATACTTCGCAAATTTTTGCTCACTTTGACACCTTTCATAAACTAGGTTAGGTTGTCCCTTATCGCTTGTCTAGTGGGAGCTTCATTTTTATTTATTTATTTATCCTTACTAATATTATAAAGGTGAAAGTTTGTATGTATGTTTGTTACTCTTTCATGAAAAAACGGCTCAACAGATTTTGATGAAATTTGGTATAGTGATAGCTGACACCCTGGATTAACACATAGGCTACTTTTTATCCCGAAAAATGAAGTGTTCCCGTGGGATGAGTCAGGAAACCAAATATACATATTTTCTACTCTTTCAAATTCAAATTGTTGGCACGGGATGTCCTCTCCTACGGAAGGGAAATATAGTCGACGGCACGCGGGAAATATAGTTAGTAGACACGCGAAATAATATGTTCTTGATGTGGATTGGACTCAAAAACTATCTGCACCCGGGCGAAGCCGGGCCGGGCCGCTAGTATACTATATTATACACCAAAATTAATAAACAGGACACATTAAACAGACAAAATGCTTAAAAGTAAAGTAATGGTAACAATTTACGGCATTATCGCTAGCAGCGATCTCTTCCAGGCAACCTTAGGATACTCTGGGTTATTATAGTGTTAATTTGATTGTTATTTACTGGATATAAAACAGAAAAAAAACTTAAGAAATATTACAATTTTCTATAAAAAGTCAGATGACGGTGTTATCACACTAGGCGATTCCATGCTCGATTTCTTGCAAGCTTGTTAGAATTATAAACTACAGGATCCTAGGTTCAAAATCTACATTAACTCAACGTTAATAGAACTCAACGTTAGATTCCAAAAAAATCATATTGAATGCCTGGGGCGGAAATATGTGCATCACGATAAATTCGATTTGAGAAGGAAATCGGAAATAAACTCCCCGCATTGTAGCACGCTAGAATCTTTGAGAATATTCCTATGTATATAATACTTATATGCATATATTTATGTTCTATGTACGTAGATATTCACTCACGTGTCAGTAAATCAAATTTTCAATATCATTTGCATTTCTGCGATAGCCGAGAATAGCAAAGAGCACACTCCTACATTTTACATGAATTTTATGTGATTTTCTTTAGAAAAAAGACGGTACAAGAAATGAAATATAAGCATGTTCTACCGTCTGTATCCGAATGCTCTGAGGAATTGTCCAATTTAATCCACTCCTCTCCTTTTCTGAACAGAACCACGCGTGCTGGCTTGCAAAGTCAAAACCGTGTAGGCGCGAACGAAAAGAATCGCAAATTATTTTTCGTGCACCTTCAAGCTATGGATTTGTTTGTCAACACAAGTTTTCCTTACTTTATTCCTGGGTCCTTCCCTGGCGCGTGACGGCAAACAATTCCATAGCCTGACGGAGCGGCACAAAAAAGAATTTGCGAACCTTTTGGTTGCCGAGATGGTGTGGACCATCAAGCTATGGCTTCGCAAGCCAGCACGCGTGGTTCTGTTTAGGAATGGAGAGAGAGAGAGGGAATCAAGTTGAACAATTCGTCAGAGCATTCAACGTGATACAGGCGGTAAAACACGCTAAGAAAGGCGACAACCCTCCGCAGTTGTAGCGACTCTAAGTTTCTCGTGACGTCTGCATCATTCACAATGTAGGATTCTAATGGTAAAAGAATTTTGCAAATCTAGTAGTTTCAGAGCCTATAAATGCAAATAATATTTCCACTTTGTAATATTATTCTAGAAAAAGAACGACAGTAAATAATGTAATACAATCAAAGGTATACCTGTTAATTGTGGGTCTGAGAATACAGTCCTTGCTTTCCGCCGTCGGCAATGCTTCAGCGCTGAGAGCGACAAGTCCGACGGGGTGAATAGGGCGTGGTACGGCACTCCTGTCGACAATATATTTACTTATTATTTATACATTAGAAATAAAGAAAGATTTAATATATGAGTAAGTATAGTAAGCAGAGTTGAATTAAACATACAGGTCTAGTTTGGGACCAATAGAAATAAGACATACTGTATTTAATTCACTCTTTGAATACAAATAAAATGTTATTATTTTCTATCCTTAATGCCTGAATGAGTTAAATACGGATAAGACAGATTAACAGAATATTAAAATGTCGAAATACGTGTTTCGTTAATTAATATCGAAGACCATGTAACTATAACTATAAACTATATAAATTTACTTTGTTAATTAATTAATTGTTAATTAATTTATTATAGGCATAAAATTAAATAGTTAGGTATGTATGTAGTTAGTTTTATTGAATGTTGTGTCTCATCATCATCATCATCATCATATCAGCCACAGGAAGTCCACTGCTGAACATAAGCCTCCCCAAGGATCTCCACAATGACCTGTTGGAAGCGGCCTGCATCCAGCGACTTCCTGCGACCTTAGTCAGATCGTCCGTCCACCTTGTAGGCGGGCGTCCGACATTTCGCTTGCCTGTACGTGGCCTCCACTCGAGAATCTTTCGGCCCCAACGGCCATCGGTTCTACGAGCTATGTGCCCGGCCCACTGCCACTTCAACTTACCAATCCTATGGGCTATGTCGGTAACCTTGGTTCTCCTACGGATCTCCTCATTTCTGATTCGATCTCGTAGGGAAACTCCGAGCATAGCCCGCTCCATGGCTCGTTGAGTGACTTTGAGCCTTTTAATGAGGCCCACAGTGAGAGGCCACGTCTCGGTGCCGTATGTCATCACTGGTAACACACAACTATCGAAGGCTTTCGATTTTAGGCACTGAGGTATTTTGGACGAGAAGACGTCGCGAAGTTTCCCGAACGCTGCCCAACCGAGTTGGATTCGACGATTGACCTCTCTCTCGAAGTTGGACCTGCCTAACCGGACCACTTGTCCTAAATAGACATATTCGTCTACAACTTCGAGAGTCGAGCCCCCAACTCCAATGGGGGTGGGCACAACATGGATATTCGACATGATCTTCGTTTTATCCATGTTCATTTTAAGACCCACCTGTTGGGAGACTCGATTAAGGTCTTCGAGCATAGTGCTAAGGTCTTCCAGCGATTCTGCCAAGACTACAATATCGTCGGCAAATCGAAGGTGAGTAATATACTCGCCGTTGATGTTGATGCCGAATCCTTTCCACTGCAAGAGCTTGAAGGCATTTTCCAGCGCGGCAGTGAAGAGTTTCGGAGATATGACATCTCCCTGTCTCACGCCTCTCTGTAGTGGAATAGCCTTCGTGCTCTGATCTTGTACTCGGACCGACATGGTGGCGTTGTTGTATATACACCTCAGCACTTCGATGTACCGATAGTCTATGTGGCACCGCTGAAGAGACTGTAGCACCGCCCAGGTCTCGATCGAATCAAAGGCTTTCTCATAGTCCACAAACGCTAAACAAATGTTGTGTCTATTTTAGTATAATCATGTACTTAGATTGAGTATGTATGGATGGTAGACCTAATAAATAAATTAAAAAAATAACCAGATACGCCCGTCCGACGACACATCCCTCCGGCACAACCCGGCGACCTATAAGGAAATATACAAGTCGGCGACAAGCACCAGCACGTATTGCCCGCCGACATGATCTTTCGACAACGGAAGCCCTCTGCTCGTCATAACGTCAACAATGTCATAAAAATGTTCCTAATTATATCGAGCAACTGCCAAGTCGCCGGCAAAGTTTTACGACTTGGTATGACTTGCCGAAAGCGAAAAGGTTTTGTCTGTAGAGCGCTTTACATAAGTTTTCTTTAAGTTCCCATTCTACAGGGTATCTCAAGACTGCTACCGAAAACGAAGCCGGATGGTAGTTTTAGTGACTTCAGACACATTGCAACAGAAAATGTTGAAAAAAAAGCGACGATTTTTTTTTGTTATTTTTTTCCTATGTTCGTATTTGGATGGTAAATTCATTTTTTCCTAAAATAATAGTGTTTACCCTTTTATTTATATGGACTCTAAGGTATAAAAGAGTTTAAATTATTATTTTAGCAAAAACTATGGATTTACCACTCAAAAATTACAATATTTAAAAAATCATAAAAAAAAATTGTCGCGTTTTTTTGCGAAAATTTTAGTTGCATTGTGTTTGTACTCACTAAAACTACCACCCGGCTTCGTTTTCGGTAGCAGTCCTGATATACCCAGTATAAGGTAAGCTTTCAAGTTGTACTGTAGACTGCCTCGGTAACGTAGTTGTACTAGGGTACGGTTACAAAACTGAGGTCTCGGGTTCGAATCCCGGGTTGGGCAAAGTGATACTGAATTTGGACATTATCAGCCCAGAGTCAGGAATTTGTGCCCGATATGGCGACAGGCTTGCCACCTATCACATTGTGGGACGGAACATACAAGGCGAAATGTGGGTGTCCTGGCACCTCTGCCTACCCCTTCTGGGAATAAGGCGTGAGTTTATATATGTATGTATGTTGTAGTGTGATTGGAGAATATAGCTCAGAAGTAAGATCAGTCCCCTTTGTAACTATGAAAGTTGGAAAGTATTCGAAGCTTTTTTTTTCCCTGGTAGCTGATATTACTAGTGCTCCAATATGTGAGAGGCCGCCTGGGTAGGTACTACCGCAACGTCTATTTCTCCCGACAAACAGCAGTGTAAATAAAAAATAATAGTGAAGGAAAACATTGTGAGCAATTCAGCATACCATAGCTATTTGTAATAATTAGTGGTATGTAAGTCCGTCAACAACAAGTGCGTGGTGGCCTGTTGGTAAACGGACTAGACGCAACTGCCAACATGTTCACGGTGGTCGCGGGTTCAAATCCCAGGGCACACCTCTGACTTTTCGGAGTCATGTGTGTATTGATAGTCAATCACCACGTGGACTATATAGCCTAACCACTCTCGTTCTTTAGGTTGTAGAATGGACCTGGGTCCTACTGTGGGACGTATATGGGCTGATATGTGCATTCGATTAAGAAATTATTATTATTTTTTTATTGCATTGCTATGAATGGCGAGACGAGCATGCCGTTAGCCTGATGGTAAGCGATTCGACCGCTCATGAACAGTAGCAAAACCAAACAACACCTCTAATTACAAAGCAATGCTTGGCATTCTACTGCCCTCGCCATCCTGAGACATAAGATGGTAAGTGTCAATATGTCCAGTTACTCTGGCTACAATTTCCTTCATACCGAAACACAACAGTGCATTTAAACTACTGTTTGGCGGGAGAGATAGACATTGCGGTGGTACCCACCCAGGTGGACTCTCACATATGAGAGACCTACCACCAGTAAAACTTAATTGATCTTAATGTGTAGTCAGGACTGTGAAATAATTGTTGGGTGTATTTAATAAAATAAATAAAAAAATGTGGGTAATTCACTATATTTTGCCGCATCGTGAGCATAGTTCTTAATTTTCGCCTTTTTTTTTTTTGTCTTTCAGAGGGTAGTTAGTTAATCTAAGCCATCGCAAAAACCTTCTGGTTTAGTTTCGTGTACGCTACCAACCGTGGTGGTTGCTCTCTTGAGCTGGTAATTCGGAAGGTTTGTGAATGATTTTTTGGACGATTTTGTGTAAGTACTGGAGTGATACAATAGACCAGCTTTTTCAAAGACGACGGCGGTTTCCAGAGCAGAATTTCGGTGAGTGATAGATGTTTAATTACTTTTAATAATTGAGATTGTATACTAGAGGGGACACTGCCAACAAAAAGTTCGTAACAAAATGAACGGGACCTTACCACTGCTTCTATTTCTATTTCTGTCTCTGTCACGCCTACGCAGTAACATTATCTTCTCTCTCGCTTCACTGTGTACCCGTGACACGCACAATACGCAGAAATTTTGTTCCCGATGTCCGCTCTAGTATAATATGTACCAGGTACCTCAATGCTTTTAATGTCACATTGCGTTGGATTACTGTTATTTTGTATTTCCTTTGTGTATAGGATGTGCGGCAACGTAGACTTAATAACCTCTTTATTCATAAACCATTTTGAAACGTATTTTAGTTGGCGATTGTTTTGTCCGTTTTGTAAAGACTTTGAATTTTGAGCAAAGAAATCAAACAATTCAATAACGGAAAAGAAGACTGAGAATAATCAAAATCGATTCACCTAGTACAGAGTTATGAGGCAACAAACGTAAAAACATACAGTCGAATTAATAACACCCTTTTTTCGAAGTCGGTTTAAGAAAAATAGGTTTTAAGTTTATCTATTGATTTGTTCGTAGTTATTTTTTAAAATAGGGTATATATGTTATTAAATTCTAGTCATCCTGAGCGTTAAACATACTTCAGTAAAAATCTATGTTTTTGTAGATATTTCAAGCTTTTTTTTTAATCTAACCATTGCCAATGCCTTTATGATTACAGTTTTTCGTGCTAACTAATTAATTTATATGATAGGCTCCTGCTTTGTAGGGTAGGTAGGCCAGCAGTGATGCGAAAAACTATTTGTTTATTTTTATTCACATGTTTGTTAATTTCTCCTCAAATTATATCTAACTAAACCACACAGCGATAGCTTATAATGATATTGCAATGTTTTGAACAGTAATCATTTTTGATAGAATTCCTGCTACAAAGCGTAGGTAGCCAGTATTTGGTATTGATACGTCGATAGTCACAAGTTTAAACACACGGGCCTTTATTTAGTAAAAATAATTATTTTGTTTCTGGCGTGGGGTGGACCGAATATTATTTATATTTGTTTCTAATACATTACACGTTACACAATACGCATATTTCCGTTAAGGAGATCTAAAGTAGAGATATAAAATGCTTTAAAAGTAAAAAAACCTGTATTAAAAGTTTTTTAATCTTTTTGCTATGACTCTAAAAATCATACGCTGTTCAGTTTTATTTTTCGATATCTCTTGAGCCATGTATTATATCTATATAATATGTAATATATGTATGAAATACACTATACCTTACTTAAATAAATCGTTTTAGGTATGCAAATATATCCAATATTTTTTCATTTATTCACGTAAACGTCCGATAGAGGTAGGTCAAAGACGACTAATTTCAAAATTCAGTGCATAAAATTAGTGCAGCGGACAATAAAATTAACAATATTGAAACACAATAAATATATCATATATTTTACCCTCGCTTTGTGAATGTTACACATAAATAATACACATGTGCATTAACATTTCATTTTATAATCATCATTGCATATTGTCTCTTAATCGTACTCTCGATTGTAGAGGAGGCCGTGGCCTGCAGTGGCACATGTATGGACTGATACAGAATACATACATAATTTCTTTATTGTACCCGGAAAAAAAAACTAAATTTAAAATAAGTACAGTCGGCGACCTTATCCAAAGCAATCTTTTTGACCCAATAAATAAAAATAATAAGAAAACCCTTTTATTCTTAGAGCTTTTATTTCTTGAAAGAAACTTCAAAAGAAAAACAAACAAAGTGATTTAGTATCACTTAAAATAAAGAACGTAATGGCTATCTTGGGATTTTTGGTCAGTAGAAACTCGTCGTATGGCATTTGACATGTCTACATAATATACACAGCCTTTGTTGATAATCTATCCGTCTTTAACTACAAATTTCATTAGATATTTCAATGCATTTTATATTTCAGTTAATAATAGAATGACAGATACGGTGCATATATTTATAGTTAGCTAGGCTGGATAAATAACTGTTATTGAAAAACTTTAATAAACTTGTTTATTGAACCGTTTGTTGACTGGTTACTGAAACGTAGAATTGTATCGACATACAGCCGTTCTCTAAAATCTATCTATCTTTAACTAGAGATTCCATTAGATATTTCGATACAGTTTGTGTTTCAGTTAACAAAGATAGAGAGATATAAATACGGTGCACATGTTTAAAGAGCTATCTTTAAACATGTCAAATAAAGGTAAGACAAACCTATATTTGAATCTTAGTTTATTGAAGTGTAGAATTGTACCGACATAGTAATGGTATCTATTCTAACCTCTTGTTAAAGATAGATATGATATAGAGAACGGCCGATAGTAATGGTTGCTATTTTAACCCTTTGCTAAAGATAGATAGAATATATAAAACGTCCGTTAATCGATGAGAATTGTGCGCTGTAAAAAGTTCTGATTAAAACCCTTTAGGTATTCAATTATTTAAATGTTGTATTACATACTTTTATTTACCATTCGGTACACTACGTTCACATATTATGGTATAATGCTTATGTAAATGAAATGCTGTATAAAGTTTGTATTGTGTCTGGTTATTCCATTATTTTACTACACATCGTTGATTTACTCAACCCAGTAGATTTTCAGTAGGTTTTCCTGCCGCTGTACCGGAATTTTCGATAAGTTATATTAAAAAGGAAGGTAGGAATTTCAAGTAAATAAAGATATGCTTGTACGCGATACGCAATGTGTACTTAAGTATTTGGAAAAATAAGTTTCTAGGCAGGCATTTATCAAACATAATTTAATAAAATGAGATTGTACACTTAGGTCTTTTTCTTAAATTTCGCTTCTTATTAAATTGAAAACTTAATGGTTTCTTAGATTCACGCGAATGTTACTCATTGAAATAAAACTATTATTCACGGATTGTATCGCGTATTTGATTTTAATTTTTACATTTTTAAGTTTCCGACGCGACGTTTCGATTACTTACAATTTACTGAGGTGTTAGTCATCCGCCCAGCGACTATTACAATTTAGTTATCGAAACGTCGAGATGTTAAAAAAATTAACGTAAATAATAGTTTAATTTTAAAATACTCTTAGAAAACTTTTCAAATAGTTCTTTGTAACTTACCTTGAGAAAGAAAATAAGGTGCCTCCATTGCCTTGTATGTATTCGGAGTGTGTAAATATGCTCCTAAAGCGCCCATTGCGACTTGTAAATAGGACCCTTCTCTTGGCTGTGTATGTGGTCTAATATCACCAGGTACAGAGAAAAAAGGTTTCGGCTCATATTCCAACCTCCTTTCGACGGTCATTGGGGCTTTAAACCTGGTCTCTTGGCCTCTATAAAGTATATCCTCGATTAAAAAAGATGTTTTTGAGTGCTCCTGCCGATTTGAGTCCGTTGGCGAATCACTGCGGGTTTCGTGATCCATTTTTGTTTATTTTTTCATTTCAATTCCATTTTGTAGCACAACGTTTTATTAATTCACTTTGATTGAATATAGTTTAGGAGTTATAGCATGATTATTAAATTAATTCAACACTTTTATTTTTAAATTTGGAACTCAACTTTTGCAATTAAAGTTAAATTTAAAAACACTAATTTAAATTAAAAAACGCACAGATTTTTTTTTAAACACTAATTCGTAATTTGACCGCGGTGCGTAAATTTCAATTTTTGGTCAAGTGAAATTTGGCACGCGATTATCCCGCTGTATAAATGAAAATCGATTAAGTAATAATCGGCAGTTGTTTGCCGAAACGAGTCGATTTGCCGTGAGCGGCGCACTGACTGAGGGTGGGAATGGACCGCCCCTACAGGGGGTGGCTTCACTGGATGTCGCGGGATAAGGGCGCGTTTGTTTGTTCAAATTATAGGGGTGGATGTCTTTGTAGGGTGATTTTGTGACTTAGAAAGGTTTAAGGTGTGACTTAAAATAAGGTGAATTTTTCGTTAAGATTTTGTAATGAAATTTTAAATAAAATATATTAATTTAAAAAGCATTTGACATATTGATTTAAGAACTAAGGATTCAGTGCATTTGGAGTTTCAAAAAGATGTTCTTGTATTAAATTAGCTTAATTTAATAGATTTCGCCTAAGCGATAATATTATCTTCATTTTTATTAAACTTTCTATTATAATACAAGCCAGAATTTTCAAAATTCAAAATTTCAGTAACGCTGCACTAGAGAGGACTGTACTGGAGCGCGCACCACTTACGTCGGAACACTTTACGCGCTTTCCGCCCTGTACATATATTTATTTATTTGAACATTTTGTACACATAAATAGTACAGACGGACTTAATAACTCAGGACATTTTCTACCTTTTTTTTTCTTTTATATTCATGTCAATGATTGCAGTAATCGGAGTAATTCTGGAGATATCATTTAGGCGTCTCTTGAGAAGTCAGCATATAAATATTACAGAATATTTGGGTGTAAGTGTGAGAGCGTGGTATGTATTTGTTTGTATGTATGCGTGTATTTATATGAGTGTATGATTAAAAGAGCAATGCCGATACTAAGTTTATTTATTTAACTGTAAATAAATAATATGATTATTTAGTTTTAAATTGATCTCACTAACTAATTGCTCCAAGTGGCATCTTAGTATGATAGCTTCGATCAAATACACACTAGATTATAAGTAACGGCCAAAAGAACGGCAAGAGAAATAAGAGCACAAGTAAGCGTGTGGTCTTATTTGATTTTAGTATAGTCCCAAAACAGGCCCATTGGGCCTTATTAATAAGCTCGGATGAACGAGGGATTAAACTTTAGCCCAAAGCTTTAAAATTGACTAATTTGTTTCGACTATTCTTTTTACTTTTAAAATCAGTGGATTGCCATAACAGGATTATCATGTTAGGCTGAAGAACATAGATTTTTATTAATGTAGTCATTACTATCTAGCTATTCATAATAATAGAGTGAATTCTCTAGCCCGAAGCCTAAAATTAACCCTTCGCTCATGCGAGTTTATTAATAAGGCCCAATAAATCCAAAAAAAGAACAAGTTTATTGTTACCTGAAGTTGATTATAATTTAAGACTTTTTGCTACATCTCGTAGTTCGAAATTCAAATATATAAGTATAAGCAACCTCGGCCACTTTTGGCGTGTGATTTTGTTCCGGACCCTGTATCTAGTATATATTTGATCGAATAAAAAATAAAAATAAAATTAAGTTTATTTCTGAACCAACAAACAATGTAACAATAAAAATGTTGCCATAATATCGAATCGAAGAACTCGATCGAAGCATCTAAGGACTAAGGTGCGAATGTTGAGTGAACAATACTTATCTTTGAAATACATACTCGTGATACTGACAGTTTATCGATATCGTTTTATTGATCTGGTTTTGTTTACATTGATTAGCTTCTCAAACAAAATTATTTATATATAAAGACTGTTAGGTTCCACCACAGTCTATTTCTCCCGCCAAACATCAGTGTAAGTGCACTGTTGTGTTCAGGCTTAAAGCACATTACAGCCAGGGTAACTACTAGACATATTGAGACAATATCCATGCCAAGCATTGCTTTGTAATTCGTTGTTTGGTTTTGCTATTATCCATGAGCGGTCGTATCGCTTACCATCAGATGATAATAAGAGTAAATGTAAAAGAATTACATCAAGCTTTTATACAATATTTACATCAAACTTGATCGTATTAATATTGCCATTTAAATAAAAGCAATATTTACTGAATAATAGGGCATAATAAAACAGTGAAGGAAAACATCATGAGGAAACTTCATACCATAGCGATTTGTAAAAATTTCTATTGTATGTAAATTCCGCCAACCCGCACTAGACCAGCGTGGTGGACTATATGGGCACTCTCAATCGCACTCTTGATTGTAGAGGAGGTGCGTTCCCTGCAGTGGGAAGTATATGGGTTGAAACAGAATAGTGCATAATATTTAATTATATTAAAAAAAAAATCGCGAATGTTGCATACTCATATGACGGACTTGGGACATCTCGGGAATTTACAAAAGTTAGTTCAAAAGACTGTTTCTAAATCGAACATATTCCATAGATATTACTCATTTATCAGTAAAAAATTACCTGCCATTGATCAGTTTTAAATTATTTAGCTTTTGGAATCGAACCCATAAACATAACACATGTGTATGTACACTAATCTCCGAAGAAACTTGCATACCATTACTATTTGCAAAAAAATATATGGTAATTAAAGTCTGCCAACTATACGGCCTAACCTCCCTCAATCGTACTCTCGTTTGTAGAAGAGGCACGTGCCCTGCAGTGGAACGTAAATGGATTGATACTTTACAAATGTTTGGGCATTGAATATACCAATCGTCAACGATGTAAAAAGGTTATACATACATAGAATGAAACCCCGCACGGGTTGCTATACATAATAATATTGTAAGACGCTCTAACGCACCAAGATCATCCGCTGAATGCAAAATAGGAGATACTAGGAAGGAATAGTCTTGATACTTGAATATTTTACTGGTGGAATGTCTCTCATATGTGAGAGGCCGCCTGGGTAGACACCGCGATGTCTATTTCCCCCGCCAAACAGTAGTGTAAATGCACTGTTCTGTTTCGGTTTGAAGGAAATTGTAGCCAAAATAACTACTGAACATATTGAGACTGAACATCTTATGTCTCAGTATGGCGAGCGCAGTGGAATGCCAAGTATTGCTTTGAAATTCAAGGGTTTTGGTTTTGCTACTGTTCATGAGAGATCGTATCACTTACTATCAGCGAACGGCATGCTCGTTTTGCCCCATTCATTCCAATATAAAAGAAAAAAATGTGTTCTGCACTCTACAAAATAATATATGTATAAGCTGGTTTCTTATGACAGGATTTATCTTAGTTTAAGAACTAGCGATCTACATCAATATATAATAAATTTTATATACAATAATTGTTATTTATGTACTTTATCAGTCCATAATCGTCCGTTAAGTATGTAAGGTCTCAAAAATTGAGAGTGCGATTGAGCGGGTAGGGTAGGTATAGTCCACCTAGTGAGCGTAGTGCGGGTTGGCGAACTTTACATATCATACAAATCCCTATGATGTTTACCTTCACCGTTATAGTGCGTGGTTATTGACTATCCATACCTGTGTGGCCTGGAATTAAACCTGCGACCACCATGCCGGTGGCGGCATCTGGTTAAAAGACTGCGGTTTAGTAAAAAATCAAATTAAAATATTTATCAGGATACTCACGTTTTGCTTTGTGTTCCGACTCATTTGTTAGGGGAGCACAAATTCCTGATAATGAATAGTGAAATCCAATATCATTTTGCCCGACCCGGGATTCGTACAGCTTCGTAGCACAACTAAGCCACCGAGGCAAGCAGTGAAACTTTTAAACTAAAAAGAGCACGTAAATTAGATTCCTCAACTTGGGAATCGAATCCAAAACCACGCTGCTTCTTAGTTTCAAAATGATATTAATGAAATTTATTAAAATAAGCTACTATGAAAAAGATAAGGGTGTTTGGGCATCTCACGCGAAAATGCGTTTCAGTAATTCTTTGCACTCTATACTAGACTTTCGATGAAATAAGATGAAATTTAAATTAATTTATTTCTCACATTATTAAATAACTCTTATGAAAAGTCAATCACAGTTCTTATTATCTATTTACAAAATAATTTATTTATATAGCGATAAAAAAAACTTTTTGTACTACATAATATTGGTTAAAGTTTTAAATACTTCATATTTTCTCAAGATGTTTATCCTTCATTGTTTAGATGGATTCCAATAGTATTACAAAATGGACTTCTTTAATAGTCCAAACTTCCTGATGATGTTTTTCCATCCATCGTTTAAATATTTCCAATAATATTACCAGACAATATAAAAAAAAATACATTAAGTATCAAAACCTCCGCATCCGCCACAACCCACCCCATCTCACCCTTAATCCGTCAGGGGGCGTGGCCTACCCCCGTCGACCAATAGCGAGCGGGGGCGCCCGCACCCCCCACTCAACCAATCCCGGCTCGGCAATTACGGATCTGCGGAGATTTGGGGTCAGTTTTCGCTATTTCACGTTTTTATCGTCGTCTGCCGTTATTTTTGAGTGTTATATCACATGTGGGTTTGCTCGGGTTTATTTTTTAATAAAAATAGGTAATAGTTGTTAATAGCCCATTTATACAGGGTATATCAAGACTGCTACCGAAAACGAAGCCGGGTGGTAGTTTAAGCTACTTCAGACACAATGCAACAGAAAAAGTTGCAAAAAAAAGCGACAATTTTTTTTGTTATTTTTTTCCTATGACCATATTTGGGTGGTAAATGCATTTTTTTCTAAAATAATAGTGTATACCCTTTTATTTATAAATAATCTAAGGTATAAAAGAGTTTAAATTATTATTTTAGCAAAAGCTCTGGATTTACCACCCAAAAATGACGATATTTAAAAAATCATAAAAAATAACTGTCGCGTTTCTTTGCGAAATTTTTAGTTGCATTGTGTTTGTAGTCACTAAAACTACCACCCGGCTTCGTTTTCGGTAGCAGTCTTGAGATACCCGGTATATAGAGAAGTTATCGGCTGATTTCGGGTGAAAATAGTTTGCTATTATTAAATGCAATGATGTCTAACATTAACGTATTTTAAGCCTTAAGGTTTATTGTAAATGTTTGAACCACAGAACAGTTGAATATGGTTAGAAAGGCAATAGCCGTCAAATTGTATCAAAACCAGTGTCGTCGTTTTCGAAACACAAAACCTCAACAAATCTATACTAATATTATAAAGCTGCAGAGTTTGTTTGTTTGAACGCGCTAATCTCTGGAACTACTGGTCCGATTTGAATGATTCTTTCAGTGTTGGGTAGTCCATTTATCGAGGAACGCTATAGGCTATATATCATCACGCTATGACCTATAGGAAGAAAGCAGTAGTGATATTTCTAGCAAATACGAGGAAATTTTGTTCGTTTTTGTGGTCCGATTGGTCGATATTCTAAACTGATAGTCAGAATTAAACATTTTGACCGCCATTTTAAAACGTGTATGCACCCGGGCGGAGCCTGGCTCGACCGCTAGTCTAATATATAAAGCTTGGAATCGTCGATTTAAAGTATCGATAAAATTATGGAAATCTGTATTTGTTATAAGACCGGAATTTAGTTTATCGATATGCTTAATGTTTTTTTCTGATACAGTTATTTATGTTTGTTATTATGTCGATAGACGGAAAATAAATACATACATACATAAACTCACGCCTTGTTCCCAGAAGGGGTAGGCAGAGGTGCGAGGGCACCCACATTTCGCCTTGTATGTTCCGTCCCACAATGTGATAGGTAGCGAGCCTATCGCCATATCGGGCACAAATTCCTGACTCTGGGCTGATACTGAATAGAAAAATCCAATATCACTTTGCCCAACTCGGGATTCGAACCAGAGACCTCAGCTTTATAACCGTACCGTAGTACAACTACGCCACCGAGGCAGAGGAAAATAAATGAGACTACAATATCTTATATTGAAAGTTAATTTGAATTTGTATACTATTTTACAAATTTATTTGTAAGATTTTCAGCTGTGTGTAATATTTTTAATATTGGAAAGGCACACATATGCAATTTTTATAATCAAATCATATTTTTTACGTCAATGCCTTCCACCACGCACTTTCACGGTGAGGGATAACAACGTGAAGAAACATAGCAGACTATAGCGAATTTATAAGAATGTGTATCGTATGTAAGTCCGCCAACCCGCACTAGGCCAGCGTGGTGGACTATATGGCCTAACCACTCGCAAGCGTACTCTTGATTGTTGAGGAGGCTCGTGCCCTGCAGTGGGACGTATATAGTTAGACTTAATATACCAAAGAAATTTGCTTCACCTTTGAAAACCATATGGCCTGGGACTCGAACCCGCGACCACCGTATCGACAGTCACGTTTGGTCCTTTAACTACAATACTTTAAAGTGTATTCCCGAGGTTAAATAATCCAACAGTCATACATCCAACAGTCGCATACATATTACTGATCCCACATTAAGATCAATAATTAACAGCCGCTGCCAATAAACAATCCCAATCCAAAATTTGCCGTTTGAGATTGACGGCTCAATCTTTTTTCTGATACTATATTGCCAATAATCAATCTCAGCAGTGAAAAAACTATGGCAACATGGTAAATGACAAATCGAAAAGTAGAAAACAATCCAGATTGACTTCAATCTAATTTTTCAATTGATTATTGGAATCGGCCGTAAGTCTTGTGTCGTGGGTATCGGAAACAATGAGAGACTTTGCGGTCTCAAAAACTCCCAGACCCGACACAAAGTGGGCCAAACATGTATGTTGGTGCAGGGACCTGCGTCCTCTCGTTTAATAGTGTGCATCTGACCAACTGCGCCACGGAGGTTGTCAAATGTCAATAATGTAATGTAACCCACTTAAAACTCCTAACAGAAGTTTCAACTTCTAAATGACCTTAATTATAATTGACTATAAGAATGCCATGCGTCATGCGTGTTTTAGTAATTAAAATGTTTAGCTTGTGACTGTCTCGGCGCAATTGTACAGTCAGCAACATAAGTCGCTGCACACTTCACATTTTTGATAACCTTTTTATGAATTAAAATGTATACGTACTACTCTGTAGTCGTAAAATATAACCAAGTAAAGTCATCTATGCCGAGAAGTGCCATACGATATTGAAAATAATTATTATTTTGGATGATAACATAATTCAAAATCTCGTGAATGTGTAGCGACTTATGTTGCTGACTGTACTGCGGTACGATTACAACACTGAGGTCTCGGGTTCGAATCCCGATTCGAACTAAACGATAATGTATAATATATAATGTTTATTTCTCCCGCCAAACAGTGTAAATGCACTGTTATATTTCAGTTTGAAGGTTATTGAAGCCATAGTAACTACTGGACATATTGAGACTTAACATCTAATGTCTCAGGATGGCGAGCGCAGTGGAATGCCAAGCATTACTTTGTAATTCAAGTTGTTTGGTTTTGCTACTGTTCATGAGCGGTCTCATCGCTTACCATCAGGCAAACGGCTAGCTCGAGACGATTCAGTGCAAATTTGATTTTACTATTATGAGCTTGGAGTCAGGAAATGTGATAATATGGCGCTAGTTTCTCCCCTATCACATCGCGGAACACATAAGGCAAAATGTGTCCTGATTGAACCTCTGCCTACCCCTTTTGGGATAAAGTGAGTTTATATGTATGTATTTAAGTAGATACTTTGACGAGTAAGGTGCAGAGGTAGTTGGGTTTCGGTGTTAGATTGTGGGTTCGATTCCAATCGGATATGTTTGGCATACCTTTTGTTCGGTCGAGACATTTGTTTATTCAGAAAATATGATAGAAATGACAGGAACTAATTTTCAAAAAAATAATCTTATTTCCGTAATATTTCTAATTTATTTATTAAAACATTAATTAAAAGAAATATCTAAACAACATCAAATATTCAACGTTGCTAAACATTCATCAATACGTAATCATATTCACTCAGATAGTATCAACTATCAACATAGTCTAAAATAGGGGAATACCCGTCATATAAATTCACACATATTGCAAATTGCGTATGTACCACGCTTAGGCAATATTAAACTTTATTTCATTAAATACTAGCGGTCGGGCCCGGATCCGCCCGGGTGCATACACGTTTTAAAATGGCGGTCAAAATGTTTAATTCTGACTATCAGTTTAGAATATCGACCAATCGGACCACGAAAAACGAACAAAATTTCCTCGTATTTGCTAGAAATATCACTACTGCTTTCCTCCTATAGGTCATAGCGTATATTATATAGCCTATAGCCTTCCTCGATAAATGGACTACCCAACACTGAAAGAATCATTCAAATCGGACCAGTAGTTCCAGAGATTAGCGCGTTCAAACAAACAAACAAACAAACTCTGCAGCTTTATAATATTAGTATAGATCAGCGTTCTTCAATGTTCAATTACTGATTCAGATCATAGCATTGTTGAAAAATCGATGTGTTTTTTCAATGCTTACTTTTGTGATATGTTAAAAGTGACGATTTTTGTAAAAATGATCAAAAAAGAGTTACAAATACTTTAAACTTTTTTGCAACATATTTCAATAATACTCCACCCTATTGGTCATAGCGTGATGTTATATACATGTAACCTTTCTAGATATATATTATAAGGGCTATCCAACAACAAAATAAATTTTCAATCCGTACTAGTAGTTCTTGAGAAAATCGCATGCAAACAAGCCTTTAACTTTATTTACTTACTTGTACTTACTTGTATTAGTATAGATATCTGGCTTCGACCACAGACGCAATTTTTCGAGGAAACTTCCCGCCAACCTTCAGTGGTAATGCACTGTTGATTCATGAAGGATATTGTACCCAGAGTAACTAATAGACATATTGAAACCTAACATCTTATGTCTCAGGATGGGCGAGTGCAGTGGAATGCCAAGCATTGCTTTGTAATTCAAGGTGTTTGGTTTTGGCACTTTCCATGAGCGGTCGTATAGCTTACGATCAGGTGAACGGCATGCACGTCGCGCCATTCATAGCAATAAAAAAAACGGATTTTTAATTAAAACCTAATCAGTCATAAAGAAACATTATACACAGCTTCTCTATACATCTCTTTTTTTCTCACTCTTTCTCATTCTTCTCAACTCTACTCCACTATCCGCACTGACTTTTCCGTTCTTAAAGAACAACACTAGAGTTTCTTGCCCGTTTTTCTCTGATCAAAAATTCCTTCATCAGGTAGTTAAGAAACTTGATCTAAATTATGTATGACATTAAATTAATTCGGTGTTAATTTCATTTCCTGTGTAATAATAATAATAATATTCAAGCTAATATATTTCCCACTACAGGGCCCAATCCGCCTCTTAATACAAGTGCTCAAATATGAAGTGTTAGGACAAAGTTCACTTCGCTGGCCTAGTGCGGGTTAGCGGACTTTACACAGGATACTTTACATATAATTTTCTTTAAATTCCTGATATGCAGATTCCTAGCTTTTTATTTCACTATTAATGCGTAGTTATTTATAAACTTGATAGTATTAAGCCCTTTTGATTTGAAACAGCCCTATAATCTGCAGTGAAACGTAAATGAAATAATGATTACTAAATTATGACAAAATAACACTTTCAATGCCCACTGAATGCCAGACGAGATCATTACCAATTAGAATTTGCTATCTTATTAGATTAACACAAACTAGCTTTATCTCAAGGCTTCGTTTCAGTTCGTATTGTCTGTTAAAAGATGTCGCCACTTGAAAAATAGATCGCGGTATGGTTTCGTGCACGTTCGTAGTATAAAAGCTGGGACGAGTTTTGTGTTATTTGTCGCTAGGTCGATAGACCTACTTACCATCAGGCATTTTTGGAAGGCACCCCGCATGCATAGCGTGTGAGAGGTGCTTCAATAACTATGAAAAGTCTGCTAATCCTTAGTCCTTGTGGATTAACCCAATAATAATTCCTATTCAATATCACCCCATGTAGTGGTTTGACCCGTTTCCTAATTCTATACCCTAATAAGTGATCACCGACCATCATAGAAATATTGATCTCGCATAATCACGAATTGTGGGTATGGAATCTTTTTAATTTGTCCCTGTTCCAATTCCAATCCATCATAGAGATTTTGGATCTCTTATAGACACGGGGTACGGGTTAGACTTGTCACTTTGGGGTCATGTAATCAATTCCGCAATCCGTATTCCTTACTGATATGTCTAATATTGACCAGTTGCCACCTATTGGATAGACAGGTAGCAGTTAACACTACCAAGTAGCAGGCTACATTTTTCTTTTTCTAGATTATATAATAGATATTTTTTGCCATCGATTGGAAAGACAGGCTACCTAATACATTTCTCTTTTGGGATGAGTATTGATGTTCATAATTGGCCAGACATTTTAATTTGTTGGTATTGGTAATTGTACTTTTAATTTTGCTCATTACAAAGCACTGAACTATTTTACAAACTACTACCGAAAGATTTTGATTTTCAATTCGTAATAATTGATACTACACAGAAATTCTTAGGAAAAAAATTCTCGTCCTCAAAAAGAGTGACAATTAATTATACACACATCATGGTTTCTTAGATTTAGGCGAATGTAACACATTAAAATGAAATGACTTACCAACATAGAAATTCTTAAAAATTTTCTATAGTATGCAAGGTTTTCTTACAATGTTTTAATTTGTAATTGATATCAATAATGATTGTTTGCCTTTTGATAAACCCAGTAAAAACGAAATTCAAATACCCTCTATTGATCCACCTTTATTGCGTAAAATGCTGACTATGGAAACATGTTATCTCCGCACGAAGTTTATAAAACATTTAACGTTCCCACATACAAGTGGTAGACTGAAGCACCTGCTGTTCCGTCAACACGACACCCGTGTTGTATCGCTGATCGGTGGCACTTGTTATGCCGGCGCGACTAATTGCCGAGTGGCGGGACGTGGCCGAGAACACTCGCAGATTGCTTATGCAGATTCCACTAATTAGAGGGGGTGAGATTTTGTCTTTATAAATACACTTAACAGTGTAGAGGCGGTTCAGATTTTGTATTTACAAATACACTTACTTACTTACTTAGGCATTGAATTGTTTTTTTTTAAATCGTTGTATAGTGATGGTAAATATGTATTTTTTCCTAAAATACTAATGTAAACCCTTCTATTTTTAAAGATGCTATGGTACGCAATTGTTTAAATTATTATTAGACGATGATATTTAAAACATCAAAAAAAAAAGTGGCGCGAGATTTTGCCAGTAGTCTGTATAGCTACCACTTGGCTTACTTTTCGATTACAACTCTCATTACGGATATTACCCTATATGAACATGGTTTCATGTAACATGGTTGTAGTTAAATAAAACTTAAATTGCTTGAGAACATCAGACAACTGATTAAATTTTTTTATTGCATTTTATTTTTTTTCTATCGTAGAAAATTTACTTTAAAGTAAGTAATAACAATAAACGATTTAAAATTAATTGGTATTATTTAAACCAAAATATTATTGATCTAACAAGCAACAATAATTCCCAGTAATTGTACGTACAAATTGATTTAATTACACAATTTTCTGTATTGTTGCATTTCTTTAGACGCGTGCCGCCAATAATACGCCGCACGGTGTTGCCAAACTAAATTCATTCTTCACAATTTAGGGGAGCTTTGATTTTTAATTTGCTCTCGTGTTGAGTTAGTGTGCTTATTGTGGAGTATGGGAGCGAATTTTCTGAACGTAAATAGATTAGAAAACCTTGTTTTGATGAAAAGATTTTAAGGAATTTGTAGTTTGTGTGTGTATGATTTTCATATTTTTTGGTAACTTGATACGTACAGTCAGTATAATAGGAATGTTTAGTTTTAAATAGTATTTAATGTTCATTGGCAAATACCCTTTATAACAAACATAAATTCGAAACAGCACCAACATTCGTATTTTTTTAGGATAGTGGGAACATTCTCTATCTTTTCACTCGGACGGGCTTTACGACAAATGGCGTCAAAGCACGATTGTTACATCCTTTCTTGTTACTCTGATCACCACATTTGAAACGAATTAAAAAAAGTCTTTCAGTTCACAATTTTGCATAAAGTAGTGAGTAACCTTTTTACAAGTATCTATGTATAGGAAAAATATAATTTAAGTGAAATATTGTGTAGATATGCGGTTAAAAGCTGTACCACGTCGTACCGATGGATACTTTATTTCAATTGTCTGCAATAACCAGCAACAAAAACAAACGAGAATGCCTATTTTACTATGAAACTGAGTATCAGTGCGAATATTGTTGTGCCTCGATTAAACCTACTTTTTGTGTAGGGAAAAATACATATTTTCAAAAAATATAAACATAATTGCGACTCAGGCCCGCAGTTCTTGGAGAAATTAACTTGAAGTCCAATAAATAATATATTTCTGTATTCTGCTCTGTGAACAAAATGTAAAATATTATGATATATTTTATAAAAATCTGTCGCCCAGGATATAACAGGAATATGTTTATGGACAAACCATAAAAATTATATAATACATTTTTAGCAGTACCGGTATGATCATTATCTTTTCTCTACTTTCCTCGTGATCTTTTCCTTCACCGATAAATTGCGTGGTATTTATCTATCAATACATGCATGACTTATTTTTTAAAGAATTATGTTAATTATCGATTCGATTAAATTATAACATCTTGATTTATCCGGTTTACAAGAGGCCACTTTTTATTTAAAAACAATTTCACGCTACAGATTTTATAAAACTCAACATAAGCCTCGTCATCTTAAGATTATTAAAAAACAAAACAAAAGCGGTTTGGATTTCCTTAAGCGCATCTCAACGTCAAGTCTGTCATACAAGCAGGATACGGGACAAAGCGTCGTGCGGTAATGTGAGACGCGACACGCGCGCGCCACGCGGCGAGTGGCGGAACTAAGTACTCGGTAACAATGCCGCGCTTTTTTTATGTAGAGGGGTTTTTTAGCGTTTGTTTTTGTGTGAAAATTGTTGGGTTTGTTAAACCGACTTTTAAAAAGAGTCATTCAATTTGAAATGTATGTATTTAACAACGTTAGTTTGCAAACATATGCAAAATCCTTTGTTTGCCAGTGTATCTAAAAATGCAATTATACTTGTTTAAATACCTAAATAAATACAAAATACAACTTAATTAAAAAAATGATATAAAAGATTATAAAATCACCAAAGTCAACCACAAAAGATCCGGAAAACTTCCATATTGATTAAAATTGTTCGCTAATATTGAAATTTCTCTTTACTATAATGTTATACATTTAGACTTTCTAAAGAAACTCTAAAGTCTGTACTACATTTCAACTGCATTTTTGCGCATTTAGACCAAGGTTAATTTTTCACCTTAAGAGCGTATACACCTTGCGCGCAAAGTCAACTATAGGTATTTCTTCGTTAATTTCACGCACACATAAGCGACCAAAGCTGTGTGCGTAGAGCTGCCGCGTCGACTCGCTATACAATCGGCTCAAACAACTTTGATCCGTGCGCTTCAAATATTCAATTGAAATGTAACTGTAATATAATATCATAAAAATATTTTATTTGAATTATAAGTAGACAAATATTACTGTGCAAGCAAAGAATAATACAAATTTTGGATACTAATCATATTTTCGTTATTATTACATTGTTAAGTTGCATTCAAATCAGTGTTCAATCAGTAAACACTACGGACGTTTTATTAATCATTTCGTGTTCGAACACATAAATAGTGTTAGGGGCCTTACAACCCCTTACAATTATGAAATATATTTAATTTTATATTACAATACATAACATAATTTAGCCTCGGAATTACATCCCATTATATTACCTGAAACATAATTTATACTCACTACAAAATCATTGTAGGTAATAAAAAAAATTAAATATTTTACTACCAAAGTACTAAGATGTGGTAATCGCATTCCGCGCGTGGCTATTTTTACTACGCGCGGCATAATCGACTGCAGCCAGGCCGGAGCGACGAGCGATACGTCCTCCCTCCAGAAGGCCTTGCGGCAGTCTGATTTGAGCCACGTCGGACAGCGTGTTTTATAGTGGTTTTTAAAATATTTGTAGAAAACATGAAAACTAATTTTGTTGAAATATAAAAATGGTAATTTATAGATAAGATGTTCTTCTATTGTAATATGCAATTGCTATAAAAAATTATGTACGATAAGTTGGTGAAAAAAAATATGTTCTTGACGAGAGTTTCTGAATAATTTCGCATTGTTTAAATTTTTATTTTTCAGGAACTAAACACAAAAAGATTATTTTTCTCAGCAAAATCCCTCCATAAGGGTCTTATTAGTCTGATAATATTTTTATTTTCATCTTTTATTTAGTGGTTTCGGATATCTTAAGCTTCTAAATTGCCATTTAAAGCCTAAATAACGAAACTTGTGTTCAGTAATCCGTATAGTACTCACAAATTATCCATCAATCTATAATG
The DNA here is from genome assembly GCA_023078785.2 of Hyles euphorbiae. NCBI lineage: Eukaryota > Metazoa > Arthropoda > Insecta > Lepidoptera > Sphingidae > Hyles > Hyles euphorbiae. The sequence goes on along the minus strand of CM041057.1, from coordinate 3,347,381 downwards.
TTTTCCACCAAAATCCCTAGATGACAACCTTTTCTAAAATAAGTACTAATTATTTTTCCTTTAAATTGTTTATTGGTGGCTATTAACTCATTTGAAAAGTCCTGTTTTTACGCCAAAAAGCGCGTGCAGGGTATAAACGCTCTTAAGACATAGAAACTTTGAAACCTCGCGCCCAATATGACTATTTTGATGAATATTTTATGTCTTCATAGAAAATACAAATAATACACTCTTCACCTAAATACATATTTTCTTAACAAAAAATATCTTCAAATCACCACTAGAATAAACAACAACAAAAAATTTACTTAAATATTCATTTTTTTCCGCACTATACATTGTTATCACCCCCTCATTAAACAAACTGAGAATGGTTATTACCATTGTTGTTACATCCGAAAATTCCGGGCCTATTCACCCCAATACATCGCAAGGGGCGCTCGAGTAGGGAGGGGTCAGCTTACACTGGTTAGAAATAAGGGCCGGAGGTGTCATGTTTCGTTCACAAGTGCTTTTTTACCGTGAAGGCAATTAGCGGACTATTATATTTGGTTTACGGTAGATTGAGCCCGTTTCAACATTGGGATAATTAGGATTTATTTTTGTGGGGGTTTGATTTTTGAAAGTGCTTGTTGAAAATACAGACAGTACCATTATAATTGTTTTCCTTAAAGAAGTATTTTCGTAAAGTGAATCTGATTACCGGAAATTCTATAGCTCTAAACTATGAAGCTATATCACTACATAGTATAAAACAAAGTCGCTTTCTCTGTCCCTATGTCCCTTTGTATGCTTAAATCTTTAAAACTACGCAACGGATTTTGATGCGGTTTTTTTTAATAGATAGAGTGATTCAAGAGGAAGGTTTATATGTATAATACGTACATATTATTGTACAGAAATCTATTTGTACCCGGGCGAAGCTGGGCCGGACCGCTAGTTAATATATAAAGCTTTGGAGTTTGTTAGTTCGAGCGCTGTAATATAAGAACCACTGAACAGAATGGAAAAAATGTTCGATAGACGATTTTTGAAGGAATTATAATTAATATAACATCACGCTATGACCTATAAGAGCGGAGCATCAATGAAAAATATTGGAAAGTTTGTTTCCTCGTCATAAAATAATATAACAGTATACGATAGGAAGCCTGTCATATTGAACCACGCAAATATGATGTTTTAAATTCGTTCCGTGTTTGGCCGATTTATAGGCTGCATAAAGTTAAGAAACTGCCATAGCATAGTTGTACTACGGTCCGGTTACAAGAGGTCTTGGGTTCGAATCCCAGGTTGGGCAGAGTGATATTGGATTTAAATCAAAATAATGAATTTGTGCCCGATATGGCGATAGGCTCGCCCCCTATCACATCGTGAGTCGGAACATACAATGCGAAATGTGGGTGTTTGTTCTGTTAACCCTGCTTACTCCTTCTGGGAAAATCGCATGAGTTTATGTATGTATGTACATAAAATTAAGAGGAAAAACAACAAAATTAGGTAAAATTATATATATATTTCATTATATATTCATATTATACGTCGCAAGGCCTACATTACCTCATATTTGTTACAATCACAATACAAACACACAAACACAATATATGATAAATAATACTTGCTATTTTACAAAATAAATTGATAAAAAAATTTAACGGCATTATTTAGTTCAAACATAGAAACACTATACAGGGTATATCTAGACTGCTACCGAAAACGAAGCCGGGTGGTAGTTTTAGTGACTTCAGACACAATGCAAGTAAATCTTTTGCAAAATATGCGATATTTTTACCCTAAAGTAATAATCACCATTGTTTTATTTTTAAAAAATCTGGTTTGCCAGGGTTTAAATTATTGTTTAGATTTGCAACCCAACACGATGATATGAAGTTGGGACGTTACAAATATAAAATTAAACCTTTTCAGCGATAAAATCCGCATTGAAAATAGTTTTATTTTAAATTCTAATATTCGCCTAAATCTAAAAAACCATTATAAGTCTAATTTCAAATTCTTAATTTTCATACAAACAGCGTCGCAGATGTTTAAAAGCCATATTTAGACGCTTGTACTTGTATCATCCTCCAAAAATGATTTTTTGACAACTTTTACGCAACATTGGCATAGGAAACCATTACATCATGGTTTGGTTACAAAGCATCGTAAGAACAATTAGAATTTACAATAAAGATCATTCCAATTTTGTATTTTTCAAGTAAAAAAAAGTTCAAATCCCATTCATAACCCGATTTCTTATTTTTATTTTCTAATAACTACATCTACCCACCGAGATAATTCAAAACTTCTAGATTTTTCGAAAGGATTCGAGAGTTTATTTAGCGTGGACATAACCACGGGAGCAAGCCCTCCAATTTTTGATACTTAAAATGTAGAATTTAGCAAGAAAGGGTAGTTTTATATCTCAAAGATTTTCCTGAGAAATACTCAATTTATCACTCATTTTGTTTGCAAATATATATTTTAATATTTTTTGGGATATAATTCGTGTTGGTAAATTATTATTAAGTTATGTTTACGAAATAAATTAATACGGAAAAAACACCTAAAATGTCGCCTCGTTTCGCCCATACAGCAATTTGTATCACTCTGGTTAGAATAGTGATTGAAACATACCGCTCCTTTGATTCACGTAAAGTAAAATCGAGCCACTATTTTTGGACTAGTGTATTAAAAATTAGTTTAGTAGGATTAGTTTTTTTATTTTTCACCGACCATTCTCTTGTAGTTACTGAAACGCCACAAGACTTTCTTGATGTGTGATCTGGACTAGGTGGGTGAATGTTGGTTGTATTTATATGTGAATAAAACTTCAGTATTAGCCATTTTTTAATACATTAAGGGTAACAGTTTTCTAAATCTTAGAACATTCAATATACAGAGAAATGTCGCAACACACTGTGGAATCTACGGATCAATCTTAACTTGAGTTGTATTATAAATTAAATAATAGTTAAAAAAAACTAAAATACACGCTTTAATAAGATATACAACTAAAAAAGTAAAAATAATTGATACTGAATTTAAGATAAGAAAATGGAGTAAAATACATATATTTTATTGTTACAAAGCGTGGGGTGCAGGAGGATAAGTAATTGTTGTAAACACCCCACGCTTTGTAACAATAAAATATATGTATTTTACTCCATTTTCTTATCTTAAATTCAGTATCAATTATTTTTACTTTTTTAGTTGTATATCTTATTAAAGCGTGTATTTTAGTTTTTTTTAACTATTATTTATTTGTTTTGACTAAAAACATCCATTTGCGGATGTATTTCCAGTCAATAACGCCATCTGTTGGTCAGTAGTAACATTTGACACTTGAAGAATACAATGTTAACGCCATCTAGCGATGAATAGTGCAAACATGCATTATTGACGTCAAGAAGCTTATACCCAAATGGAGATTGCATTCCGTATATAAAAGTGAAGCACAAAAATTTGACCTCGAATGACGTTGCGACTGATTGCTATCCTTTTCTTTCGCGTGACAATGAATGAACAAAAAGTCATTTTCATTCATTGTCACTCGAAAGAAAAGGATAGCAATCAGTCGCAACGTCATTCGAGGTCAAATTTTTGTGCTTCACTTTTATATACGGAATGCAATCTCCATTTGGGTATAAGCTTCTTGATTGACGTGATCACGCCATCTATTAGTCAGTAGTGTACACGCCACCTAGTGGTCAGTAGCAATGGTCATCAATTATAAGAATAATTAATCCTGGCGAATTTAATCAGGATAATTATATATTTTAATCGAATTATTGTATTGTCATCGGTCTTTGACAGGTGTGCAAAATTTGAAAGAAATCTGGCCGTTTAAAGTGGGTCAAAATCGCGCCCAAAGAAGTCGGTTACAAACAAACATACAAACATACAAACATACAGGTGAAGCTAATAAAAAGCGTGTAAAAATAGTATTGATTTTTCTACATTATTTATATTTTACATTACTATAAGACATTATATTAACATTATTCACGATGAAATAAAATTAAAGAACCTTGGGGTAGCACCGTAATAGTAATGCGTAAAGGGTAAGAACGTAAACTCATACAAAAGATATGAATTTGCTTTCTACCCCTTCCATCCTTGTATTACGGTGTTACCCCACTACATCATTTTTACGGATTTTATCGCGGATTTGGGCAATTTTTTACATTTCGCGGCAGTCGCGTCTAGTCCGTTTACCAACAGGCCACCACGCACTTACATCGGGTTGCTATATTAATATTACATTCGGTCCTAGAGCCCTCTTTAAAAACAGACTTTTTCCGACACGAATTTCGAAAGTTTGGACTTTAAACGTAACCATGTAAGATAAAAATTTTCCACTTCTAAAAATCGATATTCTTCTCTATGAAAATTATCATTCACTCCGAACTTATTCTAAGGTTACGACTTATGATAGATAATTCAAACATTTTGTAAAGTATTAAGGCATAATGATTTCTTAGATTTAAAACAGACCGCCCCTTGACCACGAAAGCTGTAAAGTAATCGAAACGTCGGGAACTCAAAAATGTAAAAAATAAACCAAATCCGCGATAAAATTCGTAAACAATAGATTATAACATAGTTTTATTTTAGTATTTAGGCATATTACTGGTGGTAAGTCTCTCATATGTGAGAGGCCATCTGGGTAGGTACCACCGCAATGTCTATTTCTCCCGTGAAACAACACTGCGTAAATGCACTGTTGTGTTTCGGATTGAAGGACATTGTAGCCAGAGCAACTACTGGACATATTGAGACTTAACATCTTATGTCTATACTGTTTATGAGCGGTCGTATTGCTTACCATCAGGCGAACAGCTTGCTCGTCTCGTCTTTCATTGCAATAAAAAAAATAAAAAATATTCGTATATTTTTATGTACGAAGTTCGAACAATCGTATTCGTTTCGAAGTATAGAGTATACGTGGGGACACAGGCTTTTCTGATTATGTATGTAACAAAACTCAGGTCCATAATCTCCGTATATACAAAGGCTGTACCCGAAACACGATACAAACAGGTCACTTTCAATTGATTTTTTGATAGGCGTTAGACATGAATTCAAATCCCAGGGCACACCTCTGACTTTTCGGAGTCATGTGTGTATTGATAGTCAATCACCACGCACTAAAACGGTGAAGGAAAACGTCGTGAGGAAACCAGCATACCATAGCGATTTATAAAAAAAAATATGGTATATAAGTCCGCCAACCCGCATTAGGCCAGCGTGGTGGACTATATGGCCTCACCACTCTCAGTCGTACTCGCGATTGTAGCGGAGGCCCGTGCCCTGCAGTGGGACGTTTATGGGTGTTTTAGTATTTTTATTTTGTAACTCTGGTTATGTAATGTAATATACATATGTATTATATACGTCCCACTGCAGGGCAAGGGCTTCCCCTGCAGTAGACAGTTTGATTGAGAGGGGTTAGGACACAGTCCACCACACTGGTCTAGTGCGGGTTGACGCACTTTACATACCATAGAAATAATATTCTGGTTATATTTTCCACAATTTTGTACAGTGATTGCTACACAAGTGGCTTTGGATGTCCAACTTGTAGTGTTAACATGGCCTTGTGAATGTAGCTATCAGATTTTCTAATGTAAATACCGAATGAAAATAGGATATGGAATAGAGGATAGTGCCTTCTATAAGTTTTAACATACATATGTACATAAACTCAGCCTATATCCCAGAAGGGGTAGGCAGAGATGCCAGGACACCCACATCTCGCCCTGTATGTTCCGTCCCACGATGTGTGATAGGTGGCGAGCCTATCGCCATTTCGGGCACAAATTCCGGACTCTGGACTGATGATGAATTGAAAAATCCAATATCACTTTGCCAAACCCTAGATTCGAACCCGAGACCTCAGCTTTGTAACCGTACATACCTTAGTACAACTACGCCACCGAGGCAGACGGAAGTTTTAACACTTGTTAAAATACTCCAAAATGTCCTCAGTGTAACTTGAAATTGCAAACTTCATCTTTGGTGTTGGAGGTGTTGTAGGGGGGAGGAGGTCAAGCAATTTTTTTCAATAATCCAACACTTTTATGGCCAAAACATGGAGCCAGTAAAATCATATGAAATCTCACCAACGGAGGTCGAAAAGTTAGTAAATAATAGCCCCCTTTGACAAAACCTCAGCAGTGTTCAGCGGTAAGCCAGTCGGTAACGGCTTAGACAAATTTCTGTTAGAATACAGTGGATCAATCTTTTTTTACCTTTTTGATCAAAAGTTTTCCATCTCAACAATCTAGCAAATAAAACATTTTAGAAATCCATTCAGAATTAAACAAGTTAGAAATATTTTCAATCATGTAGTGGGAGTAAAAGAAAAGGGATGCAAAACAAACCAGTGACGTCACTATTCCTGATATTTTATATGCATTACAGCTCAGTTATTGTTCTGAGCATTACAGTGTGCGCGAGTGAAAGAGACGGTACGTCTCCACTACACTCCCAATCTCTAATTTAGATACTACCAGCTAATGTTACAGACAGGCTAAGTAATAGGATCCCCTTTTTACCTTTTATATACGGTACCTTAAAAACGATCATAGTCTAAAACCTCCATTTCGAACTCAATACACACTGGAACGTGTCTATATTCATTAATTTAGGTACTTGTATTGTGCTGTATCAGCCCATATACTTCCCACTGTAGGGCACGGGCCTCCTCTACAATCGAGAGTATGCATGGGGGGTTAGGCCATATAGTCCACCACGCTGACCTAGTGCGAGTTGGTGGACTTTACACACCATAGAAATTATTACAAATAGCTGTGGTATGCAGGTTTCTTCACTGTGTTATATCTATGTTGCTCTTCACCGCTATACTTACCGTTAGGTACTTGATCGGTATAAAAAAACATCGTGAATAAACATACCAATCTACTTATTAGTTCTGTCATCTCGTGTGAGCTCTGGTATAAATCTTAGTGGTTTTATTAATGATGTTCATGTTATAATTTATGTATAATTATCTTCTGTATCCAATAAAAATAATAATTTATGGCGAGTCTACCTATCCTCACTCTGCCAGCTTGTTGTCATGCCATCGTTAAGTATCTAAAGTCTTGTCCTAACGTCCCAGCCTGTTTAAGGGTCTTGTCAATGTAATGTCCACTTAATGTGAGTTTTAATAAGGTATATTTTAACTGTCAATATAATGTAATGACAGCCTTTATTTTCATAGAAATAGGGTGTATTTTAAAATAATGGTATTTGGGTCCGTTGGTAGGTGGACGTTCAAGTAGATAATGAAGGTAAATAAATATCAAATGCATTAATTTAGAAAACTAAAGATAGGCCGGTCCTTCAGTACATTTTGGGTTTCAAAAACAGGAGTCAGGACTGTGAAATTTGCGCTAAGTAGATAATATTTACGTATGTAACTTAATAGATTTCCTCTTCGTCATGATAAAAAATATCTTCATATTTACTAAACTTTCTGCCATAATACAAGCAAGCATTTTCAAAATCGTTGCGAGCAACGACTAATTTCAGTAACGCTCCACTAGAGATGTACTGGAGCGTGCGCACCACTTACGTCGGAACACTTTACGCACTTTCCGCCCTCCATATTTATGTCAACAACCAGATGGTAATAAAAATAAATAAAAACAAAATCAATGCTATAAAATCCATAATTTTTAATAATACAATTTTGACTTCACTTTCTAATACAGTATATTATATTTAGCTTTGTTCGTTTTGAGACCAAATACTTAAAACATAATTTTTCACGATATTTTTATATGGGGTGTAAAGAGACTTTTATCAATGATGAAACTACAAAAAAATAACAACACTAAATAGCATTTATGTGCATTTGTCACGCAACATTACGTTTGAATAGATAAATACAATGATTATTTATTAAAATAATCATTATTATCCTTTTATTTAAATAACGCAATGTAACGCAAAATAATCAGCTGACTCCGGCGGTCAAAAATTGCTTTGGAATGATTGTTGTACTCTTTATATTTGTGATTTAAACAAAAATATTAAGCTAGCAAATTAATAATACTTTTGTTAATTTTAAAGTAATTAATCTTTCAATATTGTGATCGTTCCCTTTTCACCCCATATGGAAACGTTTTCATATCACTAAAATTATTTAATCCTGTTGATTTTTTATTTGCCTTAAAATATTTTGCTTACTGCAACGAATGGCGAGACGAGCGTGCCATTCGCCTGAAGGTATACGATACGACCGCTCATGGACGGTGGTGAAACCGAACACCATGAAATAAAGCAATGCTTGGCGAATAACTATTGCAATTGGTGTAAATCTTGACAGATGTGCTCAAAGAATTCAGACCAAATTTCAAACGATTAACATTTGGCTTAAATGTAATCTAATTCAGCATACAAAGTGCAGTGGAATGCCAAGCATGCTTTGTTATTAAAGGTGTTGTTTGGTTTTACTGTTCATGAGCGGTCGTATCGCTTAACATCAGGGGAACGGAATGCTGGTCACGCCATTCATTTAAATTTAAAAAAAAAATTGATTTATATGGAATAAATGTCCAGTCTCTGCTTAGATAAATTAGGTGCCATTTTTATTTTCATACCTTGCAATTTAAGTATCAAATAATATCAGCATATGAAAACGTGTCACAAAAATATCAAAATGCCGCGCAAGTCTCACACACAGTGCACAAACAAAAAATATCACTTTTCACATTCTGAGAAATGCAACTGGGGTTGTTCGCCACCCCATTTCTTATGTCCAATCATCAAAAAATAATTAAATGTCACTTATATAAATGCAATTCAACCAATACACACTGGGGTTTCTATTGACCCCAAATTAAAGACCCACACGGCATAGAAGCTGCACCATTCGATGCAAAAGCTCAATGGCAATGTACCGAATAAGTATTTTTTTAAAGTGTTCAAATAATACTGTCATTGTTTTTATTTTCACGCGATTGATTTAAAAATATAAAATCAATGTAGACACTGCGCAATGGAATGCAAAGTAACTTTATATAATAAATCGTAGTAGATTAAATGGAAATGATTGGGGGTCATCGAAATTATTGGGGAACACCAAAGCGGGATTTATATAAAATTAAATTTAAATACATAAAATTGTTTTGTAGGCCGATAGAAGTTGCTATTGCTAGACGAATTTTTATTTTCATGAAGAATAATAGAAATTAATAATCAAGAAGACAATTTGGGGCATTTTTCTTTTTTTTTGTTGGAAATATTAATGTAATACTTTGCATTCCATTGCTCCACAACTATTAAACTAATGAGTAATACAGTCTGTATACTTAAAAATACGAAGTAAAAATATAATTATACAGCGTGTTCACTAACATTTTTACAACACTATACAGCAGTGCATAATTTCTACAAGGAACAGCCTGTATACAACCCAGCAACGGGTTTTTAGCCGTTTATATTAAATAATACTTAAATTATGGATACAAAATGTAATTTCTCTACTTTTGTTAGTTCACACCCTGTATAAGGCGGCCATGAACATAAACTGATTAAGATTTAACTATTTAAGAGCCGTATTTAATATTTTAATATCTTAATTTGTGTAGTCTTGACGTCTTTCTTTGTTGCCATACGTTTTAGACATTTTGGAATAATATAGGAATGTTCAATTGTAAGCCTCAAAATTGCCGATGTAATTTTAAAACCGACAGCTTTTCCAACATTCTCAAAGTTTAATATTATTTCAGAAAATCTAACGCAATATGTGGACACCCTAGTGCAGTGATTCTCAACCTTTTTTTTGTTGCGGCACATATTTAATGATTTCAAAATTTGGCGGCACACATTTAACGATTTCAAAATTTGGCGGCACACAAAGAAAAAGATAAAAGTTATTTACTTACTACAACACACTGCATAAATAGTTTATGCCAAAATATTTAAATATACGAAATAAACTAATATATACTACAATAATAACTAAACGTTTATTAAGGGATTAATTACAAGCTAATAATAAAAATATTTTTAATGCGAAATTTGAGCTTGATTTTTTTTTGATAATTTGATTTATATTTGGTCGTAAAAATGACAATGCTACTCTCATATCGTAATCACTAAAACTAAAACAACACGTTTTGTACGCAGAAGTGGCAAGTGTGCGCCGACTTGAGACATATTCCTATTGCTATGCACGCCGCTTCATCATAATTTGGCACTAAGAAAAAACGCGTTGCAAAGCAAATAATAAAATAATTGACTTTTATGTGGATTTAAATATATATTCATGTTAAAAATATTTTTCTTTTTAAACGATATAATTTAATAATATTAACATTATTATATATTTGCAAAATTTGGCGGCACACTTTTGAAATTTGGCGGCACACAAAAGTGCCGCGGCACAGTGGTTGAGAATCACTGCCCTAGTGTTAGAAATGTGCATGACTTTACTTATATATTATGTATCTTATATAGCTACTTATATAGGTCTTTATCACACGCCGTATGTTTGCAAGCGTCTGCTCAATTTCAGCGAAAAATGTATTTTAATAGAAATTATTAGAAAATTGAGGTATTATACCTGTATCTGTATCAGCTCATATACGTGCCACTGCAGGGCACGGGCCTCCTCTACAATCGAAAGTACGATTGAGAGTGGTTAGGCCATATAGTCCACCAAGCTGGCCTAGTGCAGGTTTAATGAGGTATTATATATTTGACTCTAAATTCAAACGCCTTTATTCAAAGACATTTCCAAAACGCATTTTAATTATAGAATATTTTGTCCCTTTCAGCCGACTTTTAAATTCAGTTTGAGCGAAAAATATTAAACAATTTATACCGAAATAGCTTTTAAAACTGCGTCTGAATATTCAAAATATCTTCATAAAAAAATATATTTTAGTTCATAACTGAATTGTATCTAAAACGCAGCTCAAAAGGAGACGTCAAGAGAACACATAAGGAACTACGGACTCAATTACATAACTTAAACTATATCTATACAATAGCGAGCGACGGACAGACACGCGGGTCGAAAACTGACATAACAATTGCAACTAGCAACCGATACTTTTAACCTGTCGAGATTTTTTACTGTGCTAAAGTTATTTAGAAGTGTAGAGATTTCTTTCAAATCCATTAGTTACCAAAAGATAGTTTTTGTATAGATTACAAAATTGTCTTTATTAAAAATCAGAAAGTTCATTAGAAATATCTTCTGGACGTTATTAATACATAGGCAATATAATCACGCCTTTATTCCATTAGAGTATAGGCAAAGACGATAAACTCTCATCTGAATGGCATCATTTTTGCTTCACACGAAAAAAAACCATTCAATTTTTACCCATTATTTCAAATGACTACAAATTCATTTTAACTCAATCCTATCATCATTTTCGCTTCACAAAAAACACTCATTTTTACCCTATATTTCACAAAAAGAATATGTCAAAAAGAAAAAAAATCGGATTTTTTCTTTTTTCCATCTACCCGCAAATCTGTCCTCGCCCGTTGCTCTATCCATACGACTAGTACAATTTTGATGAGACTCGGGTGAAAAGCAACACGTTTATTCCTCTCACACGAACATACATACTAAGCATATATAATTTTTCCACTATACATAATATAGTTAACTTTATTATACCTGCGGATATCTCCGTAAATTTATTTGTTGTACGCGAGCGTTTTTTAAAAGTCGATTTTTGTTTTGTCTTTTCTTAAAAATACTTGCAAATTTAACTGTTTTTGCATAGCTATATGATACATTTCTAAATTTGCAATAAAAAACAAAAATCAAATTTATAAACATCTGAATTTGATGTGTTAGCAAAACATACCTACTTAATTTCCTTGACACACATAATGAAATTAAATAAATATTTAAGTGTACATTTTTTATTTGCCTAAATTATTTTTAAAACTGAGACACCCAAATTATGACTATTTTATCACCCCTTTTTAAAAAAACGCTCGCCCCCAACACAAACTAGCAACATTATCTACCAAAATAGTACACTCTCGCTACGCGGCAACACTGCTTTATCTCTCTCTCTCGCACTCTCGTTGTTTATTATAGCGGCGTCTCTTTCCTCCACTGGAACGCGTTGGTTTTGACCGCGGGGTTGGCAGAACTGGCGCTTGCGGCCAAAGCTACGCCCGTGCGCCTTATGTTGGCAGCTGCGTTGTCTGGAATTAAAAAAATATATAATTAGTTATTAAAAATCTAACCGACTCGGTAGCGCAGTTCTACTACTTTTTGATCCCAAAGCTGAGGTCTCGGGTTGGAATTTCACGTCGGGCAAAGGAATATCGGATTTTTCATTAATTATGAGCTTGGAGTCGGAAGTTTGTGCCCGATAAGGCGATAGGCTCGCCCCTTATCATATCGTGGGACGAATAATACAAGACGAATCGGGGGTGTCCTGATTGTGCCTCTACCCCTACCCCTTCTGGGAAAAGGCGTGAGTTTATACATGTAATCAATTTATATGTATGTATGTATGTGAATTCGAAGATTAAAGTGTTTCGATAGGAAAAAAATAGATAAATTGGTCTGAACAAATCAGACAAAGCAATATACTTATCCCCTTTTAAATTTTCGGTCCGCAATTAGCAAAGTACATTGCGATTTGCCTCAAGTTTTCCCAAAAGGGGTAGGCACAGGTGCCACCAGGACACCCCCACGTTTCATCTTGTGTTCCGTCTCACGATATGATAAGGGGCGAGCCTATCGCCATATCGGGCACAAATTCCAGACTCCGAGCTAATAATAATAGAAAAATCCAATATATTTGTCCCACCCGTTTTCGAACCTCAGCTTTGTAATCTTACTTTAGTTCAACTTCGCCACCGAGGCAGTCACTAGATTTGCCTTTCGTTTCCTGTATTACTGAAAAAAAAATAGTGGAAAATATTAGGTTTATTTTGTTCTCACCTAATCCGTTTCTAACGTTGGCGACAAGTCTCATAGCCGGATTCGTGACGATTCCGTTTCTCTTGTTTTTACTGCAAATAAATAAAAATAAAATTAAATTGACTATATGGCCAAACCACACGCAATCGTACTCTCGATTGTAGAGTAGACCCGTGCCTTTCAGTGGGACGCTATAACTATTTGAACGTCCACCGACCGTGGGCCCGCACCTGTTTTTTTTTTAATATATCCTATTTGACAGTAAAAATATATGCTTATTTAAACTGGCATTAAGTTGACATTACATCGACAAACCGCTATAGCGGAAAATATTGATAGCAAATTGATGAAAACCTGGCATTGGGATGTCTCGTACAGAGTTCAGCCATTACGACCAGTATACAGGATGTTATTGACATATTATAATGTTGAATTCAAACCAATATTGAATCAAAACAGCCTGATAGTACACAGAAATCAAAATTTTAGATTACAAGGCTTTTGATCAATCCCTATACGTACAAGTATTTTAACCACTCAGATAAGTTCCGCATCGAACCAAAGTTCAGCTGAGCGGCAAAAATACTTGTATATATACAGAAAAGCAAAAAATCGTGGAAATTAAATTGGATTTTTTCAAACTTAGTACAATGTTATCTGGGGTGAAAGGATGTGGGTTCTATAAAATACCTCATATCAATATTATCCTGTATAACTGATACCACGCCAGCATAATTCTTTACTGACGAGATATAACGCCTATCGGAGAACATCGATACTGCTCTACACAATACAAAAAAAAAATTGACAAAAATTATCGAAAAAAATAACTTATTATAACTTAATTATAATACCAATCGCTACAAATTTATTTGAAGCAGATTAATACGATGCCTTTTTGAACAACAAAAACAACCAAAATACAATGTTAAATGAACAAACATCAAATGTTACTTATTAGTAGTATTAATAAGCAAAAACTATTGTCAATAACAATTTAGTTAAATCAAACACCAAACATTCACACACATAATGGTTTCTTAGATTTATGCTAATTTTGCACATTGAAATAAAACTAGTATTTTTTACGGATTTTATCACGGATTTGGTTTAATAATTTTTCCATGATGCGGGTAATACCAAACAAAAAAATCTCTTAGTTTTCGTTACTCATAACACAAAACCATATGTGTGTGATTTACCATATTAATTTAAAGCTCTGTGTATTAATTATCCCCACCACACCCTTTTCTCACCACTACATGCCCCCCTCTCCCCCTAACAAAGCAATGAAGTGAGTAACTTGATGATAACATTAGATGACCACACCCTGTATATGAAATAATCTTGAAGCCAAAACCAATTGTTTGCAGACCCGTCATTGCGATGTTGTGGACATTTGCAAGAGTTCGATTAAGTTTATAACTACTGGATTGAATTAATGTAAATTTGGATTTTTTTCCTTTTCATTATTATTTTAAGATAAAACTACGATAATAGGACATTGTCATAAATAGCATTACATTTAGGACAGTGTTTTAACTCGTTTTTTATCGACATCAAAAAATTATCAGTTCGATATGTAAGTGACTGATATAATATTTATGTTTTCGAAAATTGTACACGGCTAAATTAAACTATAAAAATATTAAAATTATTAACCATTAAAACGATATTTTAAAAATAGTCAGTATTGACATAGTAATGTAATTTTTAATTTCAGTCTAACACTATTCTTTCTATATACATTTTAATATTATTTTTAAATATGGATCAAAAAATTGCGTTTTCATTATGTCTCACAACATCCCAACAACATGGCCGCGTGGCGCGCAAGTTATCATCTGTCCCGCTCACTCACGTTTTCTTAAATATCCTGCCTCTCGCTCTCCCGAGGCTGCCCACAATGCGGTTGTACGCAAGCCGTCCCATCGACGTCCACACCTCGCTAATTCACATCACACTATTATGTACTTTATGCGATACGTATAGGGCACATAATCGCTTGTTTGGTGTAACGAATTTTTAGATTGTTTTTAAAGAACATATGGATATACATAACATATAGTTCAGACCCGAAACAAAATATCTATGGATCACACAAACATTTATCTCGGTGCGAGAATCGAATCGCGACCTCGCGTTTCACAGTCGGCGCCTAACCAACTGCGCCACAGAGGCTATTATGGCTTAAGGCTTGTATAGCCAATCTCTGAATCGGAGAAGAAATGATTTGAGTAATTTTATTTCTCACTATTTCATAATTTGCTGATTCTTTTTGTATCTAATCCCATACTTACTTTTCAGACATTTTGCAGAATTATTCCTTCGATCAAATATACACTAGATACAACATGAGCGCTTAGAAAATGGCACCAAAAAAGAGTGCTTTAAGCACTCTTTCGCCTTCAGTCACGCACCGACCGTTGCTTCTAAAACGTCGCAGAACTTTAGACAATGTTATGTGAAAAGCTACTTTAAGCTCCAGGAATAAGGTGGAATTTGTATTAATATATTTGGAATATGTGATCTTTTTGTTTACTTTTTTTGTTTCAATGCATCGGTGCCACTTTTTAACAGAACATTTACAGGGAACTGTGTATCTAGTGTATATTTGATCGAAGAATTATTCAAACATTTATAATCTTGTGCAATATTTAATTCGTTACACCAAACTGTAAGCTTTTGTAGAGTAATTGTATTTCTTTAAAATTATTTGAAAAATATATTAAAAACTCTTGGGTGTATTTATTTACCCATTTTAAGTATCAAAGAAATACAAAACCTCATTGGCAACACAAAATAAAAGCAAAACAACAACATGTTATTACAATTGTATACAATATATTTAATTTTACGAACCCATGCTAAAATATTAACTGATATTAAGACGACATTCTAGCAAGCGTCCCATCTATTGGTCAGTGGTCACCCTTATACCTTTTCCTCCCCGATTATCGTATATCGATAATATCGATGTCGATAATCGATTGACCGTTTTGTGTTTAAAATAAAGGTTCGGGATTTGTTGCTTGGTAAAGTGACTGAATCATAGTGTAAACTGCACTGATAAATAACTAGTGGGGCGCTGTGATTCGCGCCGCAGTGCATTTTTTTTATTTTTGGTTTTCGTGTAAAATCCTCTATATGTTGTACGATGTGTGTTGAATTAAATATAAATTTATAAAATAGGTCATATGATTCTTTGTAAACGTTTCGTTGCGGACATACTTTGTTAACACGTAATTCAGGACTATGTATGTGACTGTTGGGTGTTATTTAAATATTTATAATTTATGATATTGTTTTTTACCGCTAGATACGTTTATATTTTAAGTCTATCGTTCTGTCTTGTCCTTGTGTAATGTCACTCTAGCAAACAAATTTTTATCGTGTTTATTAATAAATCTAGCAAGTTGTATTGTAATACTAAACCCAAAACATTGTTTGTGACATATAAATCTGTTTTTCTTTCCTTATTTTCTTGTCCTGTAAACTACCTACGTTTAACGTTAAGACATTAAGTCAGTTTTTCCACGTACCTATCGCTTCGATCGTTCGATGGTTTGCTGTCCCTTCCCAGTATGATGCGCATATGCGTGTCTCTATTGAAGTGCGTGTCCGTCACCACAGGTTGTACAGCGGTCAAACTCGGTGGTTGAGATCCTGAAATTACACGTTAATTATTAATTACATTTGATTAAAGCTAAAATTTGATCGTAATCGGTGTGTGTGAATTGGACGAGTGAGGTGAATAGTGTTTAAATAGTGCTGAAGATATACTCGGATTTTCATTTATGATGTCATGTTTTTATACTATTGTATTTGCTTTAGGCCAGTGTGGTGGACTATATGGCCTAACCACTCTCAATCGTATTATCGATTGTAAAGGAGGCCCGTGTCCTGCAGGGGGACGTATACGGGCTGATGCAATACAGCACAGTATTGAATGTGTGTATATGTATCTTTGTATGGGTGTGCGTGCGTATGAATACGTGTACGTAGGCACGAACGTGTCCATACAATATTTGCGTCCTAACGTACACGAGACCCATTCAACTCACTATAGTATTATCTATACTAATATATAAAACTCTGGAACCTGAGCACAAATTACTATGGAAAAAGTATTCGTATCGTAATCGAGTAATTTTGTATGAGATTTCGACAGCGCCTCTATCGTGCATATAAGGAACTAATTTTGCGAGCACGAAGCATTTTAACTTACTTTCGTATCGTAATCAAGACTTAGCATAAACGTGATTCGAGATATATAAACAATTTTGTGAGTCGTTTGGAATACGCAAAATAGTTTTCTGTAATCTACAAACCTATTTTATTTCTTCAACGATAATGTCACTTTTTAATTTCCAAAAACTTGCTTTTAATGATTTATTCGCTGGAACAACTTCTATTAGTCGATATTCTAAATTGATAGTCGGAAGTAAACATTTTGGCCGCCATTTTGAAAAGTGTACCTGCACCCGGGCGGATCCGGGTCGGACCGCTAGATATTAATATGACTACTAGATAATACTGTATTACAAACTCACCGAAACCACTCTGCACCGCCCCAGCGACGACACTGAGTGGGTTGCCACCACCACCACTACTACTGGGGGGTGCAGCAGGGCTGTGCAGCTCGGGGCTGCGTGGTGGCGACGCGTACAGGGGGGATGCGCATGCGTGCCGGCGCGTGCGCCAGTACCCCGCGCCCGTCAGCTCGGCGTCGCGCTCGTTGGCGAGGTAACTCCTGGAATGTACACGTACATACATACAATCGCGCCTTAGAGTATCTATAATATAGAGGGAGCGTTGGTACTTCAAAAACGTAAATAAAAATGGTATGTAAAGTCCGCCAACCCGCATTAGACCAGCGTGGTGGACTGTACTAACCACTCTTAATCGTGCTCTCGATTGTAGAGGAGGCCCGTGCCCAGCAGTTGGACGTATATGGGCTAATAAAGATACAGTATTTAATGTGTGTATATGTGTTTTAATATGAGCGTATAAGGACGCGCACGTAAGCACGTACGTGTCCGTACAACGTATGCGTGCTTTCAACTCACTATAATATTCTGTATCTGTATCAGCCCATATACGTCCCACTGCAGGGCACGGGCCTCCTCTACAATCGAGAGTACGATTGAGAGTGGTTAGGCCATATAGTCCACCACGCTGGCCTAGTGCGTGTTGGCGGACTTACATACCATAGAAATTTTATAAATCGCTATGGTATGCAGGTTTCCTCAGGATGTTTTCCTTCACCGTTTTAGTGCGTGGTGATTGACTATCAATACACACATGACTCCGAAAAGTCAGAGGTGTGCCCTGGGATTTGAACCCGCGACCACCGTGAACATGTTGGCAGTCGCGTCTAGTCCGTTTACCAACAGGCCACCACGCACTATAATATTATGATGAATAATTTGACTAGATGTTTTTCTATATTTTTTATTCTAATTAATGGCCCAGAAGAAAAGATGGCGAGATGAGTCGGATAGGTAAGACAGAAACTAGGAGGTTCGAGCCTTGAACCGGGAAAAATGTATGTATGTATGTATATAAATACCTACATACATACATACATTAGCCTGCGCTGTCCCACTGCAGGGCAAAGGCCTCTCTACTCTCCTTATATATGCATGTACTTCATATATATGAATGTATGTAATAAATGGTGGTACATACCTGAGCTTGCTGTCATTGTCTATCGCATGGTGTTCCGGTATAGCGGGGTCTCGCTCTCTCTCGCGTCGACCACGCCCACACCGCACCACTTGTTGCGCGAAAGATAAAGACGACCCGCGAGATACCTGGCGACATTAATTGAGACATGGATTAAATAACACTATGTATCATACTAGAGCAGTCTCAAGAATACGGGGAGGAAAGCGGGTAATAGTGCCACCTCACAACACCCTAATTATATTTTTTAATTACATACATAACTCACGCCTTTTAAACCAAAACTATTTTTTTTAAATTAAAATTAAAAATTAATTAACTCTAAATTAAGGGTCGTTAAATTGTAACAGTCACAGAGCGGATGACTAATACCTCAGTCCGCCCCGTGACCACAAAAGCTGTAAATTAATCGAAACTTCGCGAAAATTAAACCAAACCCGCGATAATATTCGTGAATAATAGCTTTATTTCAATGTGTAACATTCGCGTAAATCTAAGAAACCATTAGTCTCGATATGCCTTATATGTACGTCTTTTTACCTTATCGTGTGCGTGCGTGTCCGTTTGTTCTGCGTGCTCGTGCGACCGTCCGGACCCGCCCGTGAGGTTGGATGAAGATTTTGTCGAATTCGAACTGTGCACGCTGCGGCGCTTGTATTCTGGCGAGCCTGTAATAATATAGAGAAACAAAATTATAATTTTACATTATCATAAATTATCTATATTATTTAAGTGCGTGGTGGTCTGTTGGTAAACGGACTAGACGCGACTGCCTACATGTTCACGGTGGTCGCGGGTTCGAATCCCAGGGCACACCTCTGACTTTTCGGAGTCATGTGTGTATTGATAGTCAATCACCACGCACTAAAACGGTGAAGGAAAACATCGTGAGGAAACCTGCATACCATAGCGATTTATAAAAATTCTATGGTATGTAAGTCCGCCAACCCGCACTAGGCCAGCGTGGTGGACTATATGGCCTAACCACTCTCAATCGTACTTTCGATTGTAGAGTAGGCCCGTGCCCTGCAGTGGGACGTATATGGGCTGATACAGATTTAAATTTGAAGAGATTGTTTGTTTGTTTGGAATATATTTGTTAATTCTAATCTCAGGAACGGCTGGTTCGAATTAAGCATTTATTTTTATGTTACCTAGGTTACTTATCGCCGACTGCCATAGACTATATATGCTCACGTTATGAAGTATAGGAGGGAAACAGTAGTAAAAAAATCATGCAAATACGAGGATATTTTATACGTTTTTAGTGATCTGATCGGTCGATATCGTCAATTGATAATCGGAATTGAACATTCTGGCCGCCATTTTGAAAAGTGTATCTACACCCGGGCTGAACCTACAATAGTTAGCTAGTCTATAATAAACAAAATAAATTTTAATACATGTTTTTATATGAAAATAAATTATGAATCTTTGTAAAGATGTTACCTACTTAAACAAAGTAAGTTGTTGCGTGAAAGAGTAACAAACATCCATCCATCCACACATCCATCAGTCACAAACTTTCACCTTTATAACATAAGTAAGTATATTCGCCTCCACTTCTTTTAATTAATATATTTCCAAGAGTACATACCAGCACTGGGCGGCCTCGGCGCATGCGCGGCGTGTGCGGGCGGCGGGGGCGCGGGCGCGGAGGCGGGGGGCGCCGGCGCCGCCACCCAGCGCTCCAGCAGCCGGCAGATGTTGGCGTGACCCGCGCGCCACGCCACCTTCGCAGGGGTGCGACCTGGAAGCCATTGTCACTCATGAAG
The DNA here is from genome assembly GCA_023078785.2 of Hyles euphorbiae. Classification (NCBI taxonomy): domain Eukaryota; kingdom Metazoa; phylum Arthropoda; class Insecta; order Lepidoptera; family Sphingidae; genus Hyles; species Hyles euphorbiae. The sequence continues at coordinate 3,327,002 of CM041057.1, read as the reverse complement.
ATTGTGGTAGAGACAAGATATTGTTATTCATAACTCAACATCAGAAGCTGGTCCGCGGCAGAACCAATGACTCAAGAAATCGACGTGAAGAGACTGCGTTCCTGTGGCGTTTCATCCAGTAAGTAAGATTGCAATACTACTTCCTTCTTTCCATCAAAACCCTCCGCCCACCCGATTCGTTGGGACGACAACACATCAATAATGCAAGCGTGATAGATGTTCATGGACGGAAGTGATCACTTAACATCAGGTGACATATATTAGAGGCATGAAAAAAGCTACAGATCTTGATACATGAAAGAGTTTAAAGACAGAAATAGCATTAAAACTATAATGCAATGTAACTCACCACAATGATCGGCTTGTAAAGGATCAGCTCCGTGCTGCAACAGCCACAGCACGCACTCCTCGTGGCCCTCTTGTGCTGCTATACCTGATACAATGATAACAAATATATTCAATCAGCTCATAACGCCCACTGTTGAGCTCGGAACTTCTCGATACATGTTTGTGAAGGAATACCGAGTAAAAACAGGTTGCGACAGAAAATAATCTGTAAAAAACAATTTTTTGTTTCTTTTTACAGACTTTTTTTATTGTAATTATACATTGAAACATTGCAGGCGTACATGGTAGAGCTACTACTAGTAACAACATGAGCTACACATACCGAGCGGCGTGGCGCCCTGCGCGCAGAGCGGCGAGGGCGCGGCGCCGTGCGTGAGTAGTGCTCGCAGCGCCACGCCTGCATGGTAGAGCTACTACTAGTAACAACATGAGCTACACATACCGAGCGGCGTGGCGCCCTGCGCGCAGAGCGGCGAGGGCGCGGCGCCGTGCGTGAGTAGTGCTCGCAGCGCCACGCCTGCATGGTAGAGCTACTACTAGTAACAACATGAGCTACACATACCGAGCGGCGTGGCGCCCTGCGCGCAGAGCGGCGAGGGCGCGGCGCCGTGCGTGAGTAGTGCTCGCAGCGCCACGCCTGCATGGTAGAGCTACTACTAGTAACAACATGAGCTACACATACCGAGCGGCGTGGCGCCCTGCGCGCAGAGCGGCGAGGGCGCGGCGCCGTGCGTGAGTAGTGCTCGCAGCGCCACGCCTGCATGGTAGAGCTACTACTAGTAACAACATGAGCTACACATACCGAGCGGCGTGGCGCCCTGCGCGCAGAGCGGCGAGGGCGCGGCGCCGTGCGTGAGTAGTGCTCGCAGCGCCACGCCTGCATGGTAGAGCTACTACTAGTAACAACATGAGCTACACATACCGAGCGGCGTGGCGCCCTGCGCGCAGAGCGGCGAGGGCGCGGCGCCGTGCGTGAGTAGTGCTCGCAGCGCCACGCCTGCATGGTAGAGCTACTACTAGTAACAACATGAGCTACACATACCGAGCGGCGTGGCGCCCTGCGCGCAGAGCGGCGAGGGCGCGGCGCCGTGCGTGAGTAGTGCTCGCAGCGCCACGCCTGCATGGTAGAGCTACTACTAGTAACAACATGAGCTACACATACCGAGCGGCGTGGCGCCCTGCGCGCAGAGCGGCGAGGGCGCGGCGCCGTGCGTGAGTAGTGCTCGCAGCGCCACGCCTGCATGGTAGAGCTACTACTAGTAACAACATGAGCTACACATACCGAGCGGCGTGGCGCCCTGCGCGCAGAGCGGCGAGGGCGCGGCGCCGTGCGTGAGTAGTGCTCGCAGCGCCACGCCTGCATGGTAGAGCTACTACTAGTAACAACATGAGCTACACATACCGAGCGGCGTGGCGCCCTGCGCGCAGAGCGGCGAGGGCGCGGCGCCGTGCGTGAGTAGTGCTCGCAGCGCCACGCCTGCATGGTAGAGCTACTACTAGTAACAACATGAGCTACACATACCGAGCGGCGTGGCGCCCTGCGCGCAGAGCGGCGAGGGCGCGGCGCCGTGCGTGAGTAGTGCTCGCAGCGCCACGCCTGCATGGTAGAGCTACTACTAGTAACAACATGAGCTACACATACCGAGCGGCGTGGCGCCCTGCGCGCAGAGCGGCGAGGGCGCGGCGCCGTGCGTGAGTAGTGCTCGCAGCGCCACGCCTGCATGGTAGAGCTACTACTAGTAACAACATGAGCTACACATACCGAGCGGCGTGGCGCCCTGCGCGCAGAGCGGCGAGGGCGCGGCGCCGTGCGTGAGTAGTGCTCGCAGCGCCACGCCTGCATGGTAGAGCTACTACTAGTAACAACATGAGCTACACATACCGAGCGGCGTGGCGCCCTGCGCGCAGAGCGGCGAGGGCGCGGCGCCGTGCGTGAGTAGTGCTCGCAGCGCCACGCCTGCATGGTAGAGCTACTACTAGTAACAACATGAGCTACACATACCGAGCGGCGTGGCGCCCTGCGCGCAGAGCGGCGAGGGCGCGGCGCCGTGCGTGAGTAGTGCTCGCAGCGCCACGCCTGCATGGTAGAGCTACTACTAGTAACAACATGAGCTACACATACCGAGCGGCGTGGCGCCCTGCGCGCAGAGCGGCGAGGGCGCGGCGCCGTGCGTGAGTAGTGCTCGCAGCGCCACGCCTGCATGGTAGAGCTACTACTAGTAACAACATGAGCTACACATACCGAGCGGCGTGGCGCCCTGCGCGCAGAGCGGCGAGGGCGCGGCGCCGTGCGTGAGTAGTGCTCGCAGCGCCACGCCTGCATGGTAGAGCTACTACTAGTAACAACATGAGCTACACATACCGAGCGGCGTGGCGCCCTGCGCGCAGAGCGGCGAGGGCGCGGCGCCGTGCGTGAGTAGTGCTCGCAGCGCCACGCCTGCATGGTAGAGCTACTACTAGTAACAACATGAGCTACACATACCGAGCGGCGTGGCGCCCTGCGCGCAGAGCGGCGAGGGCGCGGCGCCGTGCGTGAGTAGTGCTCGCAGCGCCACGCCTGCATGGTAGAGCTACTACTAGTAACAACATGAGCTACACATACCGAGCGGCGTGGCGCCCTGCGCGCAGAGCGGCGAGGGCGCGGCGCCGTGCGTGAGTAGTGCTCGCAGCGCCACGCCTGCATGGTAGAGCTACTACTAGTAACAACATGAGCTACACATACCGAGCGGCGTGGCGCCCTGCGCGCAGAGCGGCGAGGGCGCGGCGCCGTGCGTGAGTAGTGCTCGCAGCGCCACGCCTGCATGGTAGAGCTACTACTAGTAACAACATGAGCTACACATACCGAGCGGCGTGGCGCCCTGCGCGCAGAGCGGCGAGGGCGCGGCGCCGTGCGTGAGTAGTGCTCGCAGCGCCACGCCTGCATGGTAGAGCTACTACTAGTAACAACATGAGCTACACATACCGAGCGGCGTGGCGCCCTGCGCGCAGAGCGGCGAGGGCGCGGCGCCGTGCGTGAGTAGTGCTCGCAGCGCCACGCCTGCATGGTAGAGCTACTACTAGTAACAACATGAGCTACACATACCGAGCGGCGTGGCGCCCTGCGCGCAGAGCGGCGAGGGCGCGGCGCCGTGCGTGAGTAGTGCTCGCAGCGCCACGCCTGCATGGTAGAGCTACTACTAGTAACAACATGAGCTACACATACCGAGCGGCGTGGCGCCCTGCGCGCAGAGCGGCGAGGGCGCGGCGCCGTGCGTGAGTAGTGCTCGCAGCGCCACGCCTGCATGGTAGAGCTACTACTAGTAACAACATGAGCTACACATACCGAGCGGCGTGGCGCCCTGCGCGCAGAGCGGCGAGGGCGCGGCGCCGTGCGTGAGTAGTGCTCGCAGCGCCACGCCTGCATGGTAGAGCTACTACTAGTAACAACATGAGCTACACATACCGAGCGGCGTGGCGCCCTGCGCGCAGAGCGGCGAGGGCGCGGCGCCGTGCGTGAGTAGTGCTCGCAGCGCCACGCCTGCATGGTAGAGCTACTACTAGTAACAACATGAGCTACACATACCGAGCGGCGTGGCGCCCTGCGCGCAGAGCGGCGAGGGCGCGGCGCCGTGCGTGAGTAGTGCTCGCAGCGCCACGCCTGCATGGTAGAGCTACTACTAGTAACAACATGAGCTACACATACCGAGCGGCGTGGCGCCCTGCGCGCAGAGCGGCGAGGGCGCGGCGCCGTGCGTGAGTAGTGCTCGCAGCGCCACGCCTGCATGGTAGAGCTACTACTAGTAACAACATGAGCTACACATACCGAGCGGCGTGGCGCCCTGCGCGCAGAGCGGCGAGGGCGCGGCGCCGTGCGTGAGTAGTGCTCGCAGCGCCACGCCTGCATGGTAGAGCTACTACTAGTAACAACATGAGCTACACATACCGAGCGGCGTGGCGCCCTGCGCGCAGAGCGGCGAGGGCGCGGCGCCGTGCGTGAGTAGTGCTCGCAGCGCCACGCCTGCATGGTAGAGCTACTACTAGTAACAACATGAGCTACACATACCGAGCGGCGTGGCGCCCTGCGCGCAGAGCGGCGAGGGCGCGGCGCCGTGCGTGAGTAGTGCTCGCAGCGCGGGGGCTCGTCCGCGCCACGCCGCCGCGTGCAGCGCCGTGCGCGCGCACCGGTCACGCGCCTCCACGTGCGCGCCGCCTGCACACATCCCACATACATCAGGTCATACAACTGTATAATGGGCCGTCCATTAATCACGTGAAACTTGAAAGAGAGGGGGGGGGGGGGAAGGGTAAGACAAAAAACACGAAATATCACTTAAGGGGAGGGGTCAAAAATGCTAAATAAAAGATCACGTGATTAATGGACTGCGCCTTAATGAGGAAAAATATAACTAAAACGCGTGACCAACAGTCACCAGCTCTTAGCACTATATGGGCGGCCCACTACCATTTATACTTTTGTAATACTTTGAGTTTCGTCTCACTCTATCTCGAGAGAGATATATCGACCATAACAGAGAGTGATCTTGAGGTCCGTACTGGCAAGCGAAGTGTCAGCCAGCCCGCTTTCAAGATGAACAACCGAACTGTCTTACATTGCACAAAGTCTCTAGATGCAGGCCGGTTCCAACAGGTCGATTTGGAGATCCCTACAGCCTACATAAATAAATGCACTATCGAACACAAAAATAATTTTCCTATTCAAACCAGTAATTCCCAAGATTAGGGCGTACAAACAAACACTTCAGCTTTATAATATTAAATGATAGATTTACTCACCAACAGTAATCAGCAAATTGACCATTTCGGTGTGCCCCTGCCAAGCTGACACGTGCAGTGGTGTTCGACCCTGGAAAATAAAAAGCAATTTAAAAAACTTTACTTATCGTATATATTGTAATGTAGTATACCTTCTATTTTATGTTTAGACTTACTCTATGTATAGTTTTCTTTTTAGTGTATAGTTTTTATTTTTATTTTTGGATTGTAAGTTTTTTATTTTATTTTTATTATTTCTGTTGCCTCTGCTTTTTCAGCTGCTTTGTTTTTGTTTTCTCTTAATTTCCCATTTGGTTCTTTTTATTATTGTTATTAATTATTGTTATTATTCCTTTTAATATTTTTTCTTTATGTAGGAAGCAAGGATATTGTTATCATTGAATCTTTACCTATATGTGGACGCTTGTTATTGGTATTTCTTTTATTTATGGTTGATATCCTATATTTTGTTAATTTATCTGTAAGCTTTCCTTAAAAATAAATAAATAAAAATTAAATAAATAAATAAAATGAATATTTTATAGAGTATGAAACCCGTGTTACTAAAATAGGAAATAATTGCTATTTCAAATTAGCATCACCACATTGTTATTATTGAATCCTTAGTATGCTCTACATTTCTGCTATTGCAAATTGCCCTCGACAGAATTTGTAAATAAAAAAGTGACCATATTATATTATAATAATTTTTCATATCTGAAATTACACGCACTAAATTAACCGTTAAGTTTCTTCTTTAAATGGGTTATGTTATTATCTTTTTTTTTTTACACGCTTTATATTAGCTTCACTTGTATGTTTGTATGTTTGTATATTTGTATGTTTGTATGTTTGTTTGTAACCGACTTCTTTGGGCGCGATTTTGACCCACTTTAAACGGCCAGATTTCGTTCAAATTTTGCACACCTGTCAAAGACCGATGACAATACAATAATTCGATTAAAATATATAGTTATCCTGATTAGATTCGCCAGGATTAATTATTCTTATAATTGATGACCATTGCTACATTCATCGCTAGATGGCGTTAACATTGTATTCTTCCAAGAAGCTTATACCCAAATGGAGATTGCATTCCGTATAAAACACTGAAGCACAAAAATTTGACCTTGAATGCAATCGCTGTTGCCTGCTATCCTTTTCTTTAGAGTGACAATGAATGAAGTTCACGTGAAGTTCATTCATTGTTACGCTAAAGAAAAGGATAGCAGGCATCAGCGACGTCATTCAAGGTAAAATTTTTGTGCTTCACTTTTATATACGGAATGCAATCTCCATTTGGGTATAAGCTTCTTGTATTCTTCAAGTGTCAAATGTTACTACTGACCAACAGATGGCGTTATTGATTGGAAATACAGCCGTAGATGGATGTTTTTTAGTCAAAACAATTATATAATAGTTAAAAAAAACTAAAATACACGCTTTAATAAGATATACAACTAAAAAAGTAAAAATAATTGATACTGAATTTAAGATAAGAAAATGGAGTAAAATACATATATTTTATTGTTACAAAGCGTGGGGTGCAGGAGGATAAGTAATTGTTGTAAACACCCCACGCTTTGTAACAATAAAATATATGTATTTTACTCCATTTTCTTATCTTAAATTCAGTATCAATTATTTTTACTTTTTTAGTTGTATATCTTATTAAAGCGTGTATTTTAGTTTTTTTTAATTTTTTTATACTCTGATACTGTTACCGTTACCGTAACAGTATCAGACCGTTACCAGTATCGTACCGTTGACTACTTTTATTACTCCAAACACCCATCCTTACAATATAATTTATTTTCCTGCTCATATACCCATCCAGACAGACGCCGGAAATTGCCTTAGGGGCAATAAGACCGCCATTTGTACTTTGATGTTTTTTTTTTATTTTCTTAAGGGGTCGTCCATTAATCACTTGAGGCTTGAATGGGGGGGAGGGGTCTGACAAAATCACAAAATATCTCAAGAGCGAGGGGGGGGGGGGATAGTTCTAGTAAGATATCACGTGTATTTTTTTCGGCACATAATTTTGATTAACAACTGCAAGCTTTCTGTCTAGACCTTTTTATCATGGTCCTTAATTTCAGAATAAAAAGGGAACTTTATAGCCGTATTTAAAGATAATATTTGAAAAGTTTTAAGATTTTTTATATGGATAATACACGTGTGTGTACGTAATACACGTGTGTGTACGTAATACACGTGTTGTTGGATGGAGAGGGGTAGTCTTAAATATCACCAAAGGGGACGGGGGGGGTAAAAAAATGGCAAACAAAAGATCACGTCATTAATGGACAACCCCTAAATAAAATTTGCAAATGTAGTATTCTTTTTATAGCAAAATTATTGACACTAACAAAGCCAAATCAACTTGATTTGTAATAGTACTTCATCATCAACATCATCCCGTAGCAGTCCATTGCTGGACATAGGCTTGATCTCAAAAGATAGCGATCACCCTACATAGTGTGAGAGTGGCCGCTATCCAAAAGAATACGCATATCCTACCATCAGCATAATGTGACAATTCCACTATCAATAAAAATTAGAGTATAAATAAATAAATAAACCCAACAGTCACATACATAGCCCTGGCTCCACACTAAAGTCAATGTACCAAGTATGATACCAACGTGTGTTTATGTACATATATGTCTATTTGTTCGTCCGTGTGCTTATCTGTCAGTGCATGTTGTATGTGCGCGTGCGTTTACGAATCCGTGTACGCACATGCGTGTCTGTTTGCATGTCCACGTGCGTGTACATTTATCAGTGTATCGAGTGTTCGCTTACGCTTACGAGTCCGCGTTTGGCGTGCGTGATTCTTTGTATGTTTGTGCGTCCACGTGCTTACATGTCTGTCAGTTTGTGTGGTGTATACGAATCCGTGTGCGTGCTTGCGTTCTGTAGTTGTCTATCTGTTCGTGCATCCACGTGCGTGTCTGTCTGTCAGTGTGTATTGAGTGTGCACGTTCGTTTACGAGTCCGTGTTCGTGCTTACATGGATGTCTGTCTGTCAGTTTGTGTCGACTGTGCACTCCCGCTTACGCATCCGTATGCGTGCGTGCATGGCTGCCTATTTGCGCGTCCACGTACATGTCTCTGTCTGTCAGTCCGTCTGTACATATCCATACCTCAGCATCAGTAAGGTGCGGCGACGCGGCGCAGTGTTGCAGTAGATACCGCGCCATGGCCAGACGGTTGTCCAGCGCCAGCACGTACAACGTGGAACGCCGGTCTGCGTCGAGAGCGTCGGCGTCCGCGCCGCGCGACTGCAACGCACGCACCGCGCCGAACTGACCTTCTAGTGCCGCTAGTCTGTGGACAAACATATCGCACCTTCAGAATTATAGAGACCTGGCTAAAAAAATATCTTATTTTGTAACATTTGAAACATAGAAAATTTTGTACTTATGAAAGATACAAGACCAAAGTATACATCAATACAACATACGTCATCATCTTCCACCGGGTCGATGGATCATTTTGAGCCAATATATGATTAAAAGCCAAAGTCTATATATTTTTTTTGGATTAGGGCGCTTTCGAAAGGTGCGATATGGTCATATGAATTTCTGATATTTTGTGCTGTATTTTTAACCGACTTCAAAAAAAGGAGGAGATTCTCAATTCGATTGTTGCTTTTTTTTTATGTTTGTTACCTCGTTTCTCTGTACTGCGTGAACCGATTTCGATCATTCTTTCTTTAATTGAAAGCTGGTGCTTGTCGTTTGGTCCCATAAAAATATGGTGAAGATCTGATGAATATCTTCGGACCTGGAGAGGGGAACTCCTTAAAATTAAGGAGAATTGCAGTGGTTCTTTTTGCATTACGTTCATTATATCGACTAATATTGAGCACGAGACTCCTCTAGAAAACCGAGAGTTTGATTGACAAGACTTGGACTTAGTCCATCAATTCCATCACCCTGGCCCAGTTAGTCCAGCACTGACCTGAAAGCAGTCTTTCCATCATGAGCTCGCTGGTCCACCGGCGCGGCCCAGTCGTCCAGCAGCAGTTCCACCAGCCTGGTGTGACCCTCCTGTGCCGCCAGCATGAGGGGACTCTTGCCTTCGTTGTCTGCTTCGTCCACTTTGGCACCGGCCTCGAGGAGGGCCTCGCAGACTTCTATGTGACCTGGGGAGGGAAGGGAGGAATGTTTTGTTATTTACTGGTAATACAAATAAAATATTTAAAGGAAAGCGTAGAGCATAGCAGCCCACATAAAATATCCACCAAGATTTGTAATTCATGGAACCTTACGATTATTTTATAATATACGAACACTGCCGTACATTTGTGACTTCAAAAACGTAGACATTTTTAGTTCGTAATATTGGTAGTATGTGGCACTGTTATATTAGTGAATTTAACTAACTATTTAACAACAAATCAATATAAATTCCGTTGGTAAACGAAAGTTCTTCATTCAGTTATTATGCGTTTAAAACGAGTTGGAGTGGGTTTCAATGGCCTTAGATTAATTTTCAGACTTCTGATACAGTATAATAGTTAGTACGTAGTACATACCTTCAAAAGCAGCATAGTGCAGCGGCGTCCATCCCGAATTATCCCGGTGATGCTCATCCAGACCTCTATCCAGGAGTTGACGGACCACCTCCACGTTACCTGCAGACAACAAAGAAAATTAAAACTTGTATAAATTATGGTGTGCGGTAATCTCTTTCCATTGAATAATAAAAATAATAAAAACCGACTTCAAAATAAAAACCACTATTAGTAAACAAAAAAAACAACAGCAAAGCAAAAAAAATAATTCATTTTACTTGTATTTGTCGATTTATTTGACTTGACCAGGCAACAAATCAATATATGCGTAAAATATTAAAGGCAGGACTTCAAGCACCAGCTTTCAATCAAAGAAAGAATGACCAAAACGCTTCACCCAGTAAAGAGATAGAGATACGAGGTAACAAACAAAAAAATTTAACATGCAGTCGAGTTGAGAACCTCCTCCTGTTTTGAAGGCTGCTGATATCGAGAGTGTTTAATTTTTCAGAGACGAGGATTCGTTCAATATATTAGTTGGATACTAGGATAAATAAATAATGTCGTGACTCCACTGTAACATCGATTTTTGCGTGTATCAGGGAACTACGAGAGACTTCGCTCGTTATTAGACTTTGAAAGTTATTCCTTTGTGGAGCTTCATCATCATCATCATATCAGCCACAGGAAGTCCACTGGTGAACATAGGCCTTCCCCAGGGATTTGCACAATGACATGTTGTCGTCGGCCTGCATCCAGCGACTTCCTGCAACTTTAGCCAGACCGTCCGTCTATCTTGGGCGCGTTCCATTTGGCGTTCACGGCGCTCAAAACACTTATTTCGCCGTTCCATTTGACGATCACGATCGTCACCGGAGAAAATTACTAACGCATAATGCAACCTAACCATTTTATAGCTATTTTAAAATATTTATTACCTAAACGCTCAAAACGCCCCATAATCCGTTCCACTTAGTTTTGCGATCGTAACGCTCACGAGCAAGTAGAACGGTAAATATCGCGGTCGTGAACGTGGTCGTTGCGATCGTCAAATAGAACGCACTGCTTGTAGGCGGGCGTCCGACATTTCGACATTTGTGGAGGTTGCGTGCGCATGATGTGCGTGTACGTACCCTGTGCAGCAGCCACACTCAGCACGGTCCGTCCCTCCTGGTCCATGGCGTCCACGCAGGCTCCCCAGAACAGCAGCAAGCGCACCGCCCGCGCGTGCCCCGCCGCCGCCGCCGCCCACAGCGCGCTGCGCCCCGCGCCGTCCGCCGCCTCCGCGTCCGCCTCGCCCTCCAGCAGGACTTCACAGATCTCACTGCACAAATAGTATTACTTATGTAAACAAATAACATTCCTTTTACTCCATTTGAATCTACGTATTCCTTAATTATAATAAATTATAATATCGATAAAACCGACATAGTAATGGTAGCTATTTTAACCTCTATTTAAAGATAAATACGATATAAAGATCGGGCCGTTAGTCTATAAGCAACCTACTACCCTTATAAAATCAATACAATCCAATAGTTTTGCAAATTCATTTTTGTACCGCTCTATCTAACTGTGGAATCGTTTGCCGTCGCGCGTGTCTTTCCTATAATCCTAGGTCCTTCCGCCGTAGTGAAGAGACATCTTAGTAGGCCGGCATTATTGTATAGAATGGCATGAGACTGCCGTCTGAAGCCAATCGATATTCTGCCTGGCCGACATTTGCGCTTACCATCAGATGCAGTGTGGTCACTATGCCGGGCCAGTATAAAAAAAAGGTATGGCAAAAACGCCGGATAGACTACAACTTAATGTAAGGTCCTGACCTTACATTAAGACCTTACATTATGTTCATACATGACAGTTAGGTATTTATTTATCTAATCAGCACCTATTAGGTGCAATAGACTCTTTAAACAGATCCCAGAAACCTAGCTTATTCACCAGACAAATATGTTTCAAACCACTTAAGGTTAAAGTGATGTTTCGTTGTTTATTTATGTGAAAAATTTTAAACAATAAATATTAAAAATAAAAAAATTTGAGTATTCAAGGGACATCCGGATGGAACGAAGATCGATTAATCATCGATTAATCAGTGAAGGAATTGTTATAAAATTTTATTCCTTTTAAGTTATAATATATATATTTTTTATTATAAACAAATATAATGTAGTATAAACTTAATCAGTAGTCTCAATTTTAGTAATAATTGGCAAAGATACATAATCAAATTAAGAGTTAATTGGCAGCAGGGTAACAAACTAAAATAATTATAAAAAACGATTGTCAAATGTTTCAAAGTGTCGTCACAACTTTTGGTCTGGATTATTTCCGTCCAGCCCGCTTTCGCGCACGACAAGGAACTTCGTTACAAAAAATAATTGTATGCAGTGTGGTCACTATGCCGGGACAGAATAAAAAAAAACTCACGTGTGCCCCTCAAAAGCCGCCACCAGTAGCGGCGTGGCTCCGTCTCTGTCCGGTCGCGACACGTCCGCGCCGCGCTCCACCAGTAGTGACGCCACCGCCGCGCCTGACGCACATAGCGCCGCCACCGATAACGCCGTGCGACCTGTGGAGGGAACCAGAGTCATTGTTATTATTAGTGTCATCAGCAGAAGCATCGTCATCGTTATAATTAATATCATTATCACAGTATCATCATCATCATTCATGATCATCATCGTCATCATCACCATCGTCATCGTCATCGTCACAGTATCATCGTCACTGATATGCTCATTACCCTTATCACTTCTTCACATACCGTCCTTGTTATACAAGGAATAATCAAGGCTGCTACCGAAAACACAATGCAATAAAAATTATGATGGACTCTCACATATGAGAGACCTACCACTGCACTGGTGCAACGTACACGCACGAACTTTTTTTTTCGAATAAAAATCTTTATTTACACAGTACAGGATGAATCATAAATTAATACAAATTGGCATATCACTCACCATCGTGATCTGCGTGGTCGACCTTCGCCCCCGCGTCTAGCAGCGCCCTGACGATGTCCGCGTGTCCCATGTACGCGGCCGCGATGAGGGGAGTGCGCCCCTCCGCGTCCGCACGGTCGGGCGCCGCCCCCGCCGCCAGCAGCCGGGACACCACGCCCAGGTGACCCGACCATGCCGCCGCCCTGGGGAACATTTTGATCTATAAAATACATATATCGTGGCTAGCTACAGAATTCTCGGTAAGGATAGACTAAACGGGAAGCTTAGTAAAGGGTTTAATGTACACAAAATGGCGAACAGAACATTCGTCTCGCCATTCAGTGCGATAAACAAAAATGCGGCCAAGGAAAACGACGGTAATTCGTGGATTAGTTTATATACACACGGCAATTGGTCTATGTCACGGTTCAGCAACCGCTTGGGTTGAAAGAGCCAAAAATTACAATTTAGAACATTTCTAAGTTTCTAAAGGGCCACCATTTTTTTAAGACTATAACAATGCGCGCCACGGGGGATGGGAGCGGTAAAAAGCGAGGACAAATGGTTGAGACATAGAAATGGTGCCTAATCCTCATTGATCGAATCAAAATGATTTTTTAGTATAACTTTAAATAAATTGTGTTGGCGTATGGAAATAAAGAACTGCAATTTCACATCCAAAGAGTCGCATGTAACCTACCCCTGGTCTATGTCACAACGCAGAGACTTTTAACCATGAAGCTCTACCATCTGCTAAGTATATCTAAGTATGATTACCTCAAAGCCGTTCTATTGTCAGCGTCCACGCAGTCGACGTCGCATCCGTACTCCAAGAGAACATCCACCACCTGTTAGAAAAATAATTTAAATTGATAACTTTTCATTTACATTACTGTAATTTATTTGTAAATGTCATTTTTTGTCAGCATTTAATGTATTTCAAAATTAAAAAATATAATGTAATTTTAAGTATATGTACTTGCACGTCCACTGTCAATGTCAAATTTCAAATTTTTAAAATTTACCCTATTTCTATTTACATCAGGCTGACAAATTGAATTTGACAAACGTCAACTGTCAAAATCGGCGGTCGGGACGTGGAAGTACATAAAAACTTTCGATCAATTATACACTAGATAATAAAAAAACAACCTAAAAAACTAAACTAAATTTGGGCCGAGTTTATGGCGATAAACTAAAAAAAAATAGAAAATTGGCTGTGATGTGATGTGATTAGATTCTTGTGGTTGGGATGATGATCATAATGATTATATAATGATGATGACAATGATGATAATAATGATGATAATAGTTATAATTATGATGATAATAATTATAATGATAACCATGATAATTTTAATACTGATATTACTACAAGTACATACGTCAACATGTCCCGCCCAAGCGGCGGCTCTCAACGGGCTCCATCCGTCCGCATCAGCGGCGTCGGGCGTGGCCCCCGCCGCCAGCAGCAGCGCGGCGCAGCGAGCGCGGCCCGCGCGCGCCGCCGCCTGCAGGGCTGTGCCCCCGGACGAGTCCGTCGCGGAGGACAAAGACGGGTGACGCTGTGCACACATATCAAGGATTATAGAGACGGCTGTCGCTGTAGCACGGATATTGAATATCTTGGAAGACATTGACACTGATAAGGACGATAAGACTGATTTACTTAATTAATAAATGAAATACCGAATAAGAGGCCGGAAGGTATACTCGGAAATGGAATCCGAGATCAAAAATGTAAACAAAAGTGTTACCACTACAATAAAATAATTTGTCATGGTAGTTTGTTCACAACCGTTAAAAAAACAGGTTGGAATTATTCTCATTCGTTAAATAAGTATAAAACAAAGCCAAATAAAAAAAAATTGGTATAATATTTACATAAACTACAATTTCAACTTCTTTTTTAAGTATGTGAAAAAAATGGTAATAAAATATTTTATGCTACAGGTATTATGCAGAAATTCGTAACCTTAGGCTACTGAAATAAAACTTTTTTTAAATTTCGTCTCCATAACTACAAATACGTCGGTTTGACACCCGCGACACCTCCCTTTAGTTCATTTAGTTGCTTAACTTGATGAATGTGCATCATGTGATAAAGTTACATCGCTGTGATGCTGGTTTCACGTTTTCTGTTAAGTTTTTGTTCTATTTTGTTCCTAATATTTCTGGCGCTCGTGTTCCTAGACGAACGCACTATGGTCTTTGAAAATCACTGTGAGTTAAACCCATTAGAATTTGTTTGGGCCCAAGTCAAGGGTCACGTCGACAGGCATAATAAAACATTCAAAATGTTCAAAGTTCAAAAATAAATATAAATAAATAAAACATAGTACTCGCAACATTTGAATCTATTCACTAATCAAATTATACCCAATATGTTTTTGGGAAAATGTTTCATAACCCTGAAATGTCACTTTTACAATGACATTTGTTTGTTTACATTTTTGATCTCGAATTCGATTTCCGAGTATAGTTTAAGACACGATGCAAAATAAAATGTTGCAAAAAAGCGACAACTTTTATTATTTTTTTCATGTGATCGTATTTGGGTAGTAAATACATTTTTTTCCTAAAAATAATAGTGTATACCCTTTTATTTATAAAGTCTCTAAGGTATAAATAAATAATATTTATATCTCTAAGGTATAAAAGAGTTTAAATTATTATTTTAGCAAAAACTATGGATTTACCAACCAAAAATGATATTTAAAAAAACATAAAAAAAATGTTGCATTTCTTTGCTAAATTTTTAGTTGCATTGTGTTTGTCACTAAAACTACCACTCGGCTTCGTTTTCTGTAGCAGTCTTCTCCTGTACAATTATGTAATTTCTATGTTCTTTTTGTCTGTGTACAACAAATATTAATTAATCCCCCCCTATCCCCCTCTAACCCCTCTATGCAACTCTAACCCCCCTATCCCCCTACAACCCCCCTAACCCCCTACAATACCTCTATCCCACTATACCCCCCTCTCTCTCCCTCCTACCTCCCTCACCTTCAGCAGCGTCGCGAGCGTCTCGTCGTCCCCCCTGGCGACGAGCTCGTGCACCACGCTCGGCTCCACCGCCACGTCCCTGCCTCCCCCTAACCCCCTACCCCCTCACCTTCAGCAGCGCCGCGAGCGTCTCGTCGTCCCCCCTGGCGACGAGCTCGTGCACCACGCTCGGCTCCACCGCCACGTCCCTGCCTCCCCCTAACCCCCTACCCCCTCACCTTCAGCAGCGTCGCGAGCGTCTCGTCGTCCCCCCTGGCGACGAGCTCGTGCACCACGCTCGGCTCCACCGCCACGTCCCTGCCTCCCCCTAACCCCCTACCCCCTCACCTTCAGCAGCGCCGCGAGCGTCTCGTCGTCCCCCCTGGCGACGAGCTCGTGCACCACGCTCGGCTCCACCGCCACGTCCCTGCCTCCCCCTAACCCCCTACCCCCTCACCTTCAGCAGCGCCGCGAGCGTCTCGTCGTCCCCCCTGGCGACGAGCTCGTGCACCACGCTCGGCTCCACCGCCACGTCCCTGCCTCCCCCTAACCCCCTACCCCCTCACCTTCAGCAGCGCCGCGAGCGTCTCGTCGTCCCCCCTGGCGACGAGCTCGTGCACCACGCTCGGCTCCACCGCCACGTCCCTGCCTCCCCCTAACCCCCTACCCCCTCACCTTCAGCAGCGCCGCGAGCGTCTCGTCGTCCCCCCTGGCGACGAGCTCGTGCACCACGCTCGGCTCCACCGCCACGTCCCTGCCTCCCCCTAACCCCCTACCCCCTCACCTTCAGCAGCGCCGCGAGCGTCTCGTCGTCCCCCCTGGCGACGAGCTCGTGCACCACGCTCGGCTCCACCGCCACGTCCCTGCCTCCCCCTAACCCCCTACCCCCTCACCTTCAGCAGCGCCGCGAGCGTCTCGTCGTCCCCCCTGGCGACGAGCTCGTGCACCACGCTCGGCTCCACCGCCACGTCCCTGCCTCCCCCTAACCCCCTACCCCCTCACCTTCAGCAGCGCCGCGAGCGTCTCGTCGTCCCCCCTGGCGACGAGCTCGTGCACCACGCTCGGCTCCACCGCCACGTCGTCTTGCTCCTCAGCGCTATCCTTGCCGCGGTCATCGCTCTCCGGTACAGGCTCTGATGTCAACTGCGAAAGAAAATTAAGAATTAATAAAAGGACAATTATCTTCGTCGTGAAGATTTTTGGATGTCGATGAGCGCGCTCCGTAAAAATGTTACTATGATATTTTTACTAACGCGGCAAATAACTTTAAAAATAATAATAAATTAAGAAACAGTCTTATAATAACTGTTATATGATTACATTAGTTTAACTTGAATTGTAAAACTTATAGTTTCCTTCGTCTATTAGGTACACAAAAAATGAGACACCTTATCTGTTTAGATTAATATTATACAATCTAATATGACCGTGCGATAACAATATAGACATATTTTTATTGCAATGAATGGCGAGACGAGAATGGCATTCACCTAATGGTTAGACGTTACGATTACTCATGAATAGTAGCAAGACCAAACAACACCATAAATCACAAAGCAATGCTTGGCATTCCACTGCGCTCGCCATCCTGACACATAAGATGTTAAATCTCAATAAATATTTTTTTTTATATTATAGGCGGCAAATGAGCATGTACACCACCCACATAACCTCCAAGGTGATGTGGGTGGTATTTGGAGGTTTGTCGTGTAGTACGGTGGCGGAACTCAGCAGCAGGGATAAGTCCGAACAATTCTCGAAAACACTCTCCGTGGTAAATGCGATAGAGAATGCAGAGCGAAGCTACATTTCTACGCAAAGCCAAAGGATCAAGCCGGTCGGAGAGAACCTGATCGTCAATGATCCGAGCAGCCCGACGTTGAATGCGGTCGAAAGGAAGAAGCTGGTACCGGGGTGCCCCTGCCCAAAGATGGGAGCAATATTCCACGTGGGGCCGGACTTACGCCTTATAAAGTTGCATACGTTGACCCGACGTGAAATATCGCCTCGATCTGTTAAGCACACCAAGCTTCTTTGAGGCCAATTTGGCCTTACTTTCAAGGTGACCGCGGAACTGAAAGTCACTCGATATCTCGACACCAAGAATTCCGATACTGGCTGTGGCAATTAAACGGTAAACGCGCAAACTTGTGTTTTTGAGGCGTTAAATTCGACCAAGTTGTCCATTAGTTATTCAAGCTACAATGTCCTTCCAACCAGTACACTACAGTGCATTTAAACTGTTGTTTCGCGGAAGAAATAGACATTACCAGTACCTATCCAGGCGGCGTCACATATGAGAGACCTACCACCAGTAAATAATTATCAATTCACCATAGGAACTATAACTTACTTTACATTCTATTGATAACTACAAATGACTCACAAGCGCGCGTATATGATCAGCCTCCTCTTCCACTTCAGGTTCGGGCTCATGCTGCACGGCATCCTGCGTCCTGGTGAGCTCCAGCAGGGCGCGCAGCACCCGCCTGTCTCGCGGCCAGCGGGCGCACGCCCCGCCGTCCACCAGCTCCGGCATTATAGACTCTAACGTCGCTGGTTCAACTGAAAAACATCAGAATATATTGTTTGTAAAAAAAAAATATATTGCAGTAAATGGCGAGACGAGCATGCCGTTCGCCTGGTGGTAAGCGATGCGACCGCTCATGAACAGTAGCAAAACCAAACAACACTTTAAATTACATTGCAATGCTTGGCATTCCAATGCGCTCGCCCCCTGAGACATAAGATGTTAAGTCTCAATATGTCCAGTAGTTACTCTGACTAAAATGTCCTTCAATCCGAAACACAACGGTGCATTTAAACTGCTGTTTGACGGGAGAAATAGACATTGCGGTGGTACCTACCCAGGCAGCCTCTCACATATGAGAGACCAGTAAAAACATGTTGAAAATGAAAATAATTTATTGAATCCATTAAGATGTCCTACATCGTTTAGATTCAGTCTTTTTTTTATCTACCAAC
The DNA here is from genome assembly GCA_023078785.2 of Hyles euphorbiae. Lineage (NCBI taxonomy): Eukaryota > Metazoa > Arthropoda > Insecta > Lepidoptera > Sphingidae > Hyles > Hyles euphorbiae. The sequence goes on along the minus strand of CM041057.1, from coordinate 3,308,459 downwards.
CGGTTCGGAAAGCGATTTTCACTAGAGAACGGGCAAGGAACTCTAATAGAACGTAGAATGTTTCATCTATCATATATTGGTGGTAGGTAGGTTTACTGGTGGTAGGTCACTCATATGTGAGAGGCCGTCTGGGTGGGTACCACCACAATGTATACAGGTTATATCAATACTGCGACCGAAAACCAAGCCACGGAATAATTTTAATGACTTCAGACACAATGCCATTTAAAAAATTGCAAAAGTCTCAATATGTCCAGTAGTTACTCTGGCTACAATGGCCTCAGACATTGCATTGGTACCTACCCAGGCCCCTTTCACATATTAGGGACCTACCACTAGTAGACATTAAATTTCACATATTTGACTGATTAATAATAAAGTACCTACCCAAGACTGGTTTGGCATTCGATTTTACTTATTTCACTAGAAATTAACATGATTTATAATAATAATAACAATCAGAAAAGTTTCATTATACATTAAAAAAATGTCGTACTTAGTAATTCTGAGATAAAATCCTCAATAATGTAGGGTGTCCGGTCTTTCTCCTCAATGTCCCGAAAAATTGGTTGATTTATCCTTTACCTGTATCAGGCTATATAGGTCCCACTGCAGGGCACGGGCCTCCTCCACAATCGATGGTACGATTGAGAGTGGTTAGGCCATATAGGCCATGTAGTTGATTGATCAAAATATATTTCACTACTTACAATATCATAACAACGCCAATACTCCAATTTAACTTTTTCCACGCATAAAAAAGCATCCAAACACTCATACAAAAAGAAAATCACAAAAGTATTCACAATCCACCACAAACAAATTTACAAAAATCTCATTTACAAACAATTAATTATTTCATTGAACACAACGATTCAAAATCACAATTGGGAAGCGACTGTAACATATATTTCATATATTATTTTCCTACAATCTGCCTGTTCATTACATTTCAGTTCTATTGTAGTGTATGTACTAAGGTTGATTTTGCCTTGTTTTTCGGAGTATTGCAGACAGGACATTGATAAAAATATGCGTTATGTGTCACAGAGGACAATAACTGGAAAAGTAATGGGTCAGTTCTTGATAAATGTTCGTAGCTGTATGTTTTGATGCGACTTCACTCGTTTTAGATATGAATTTCGCAACATTCAATTTTTTTTTGTTGTTAATTTTATTTGCTATTAATTTCGTATCAAGCGATAATAACGCCATGAAACTTATTTATCTTTACACACGAAGTCCTGATATCACATTCTACACTAATATAAAAAGCTGAAGAATTTGTTTGTTACATCTAATCTCAGGAACTACTGGTTCGAATTAAAAAATCTTTTAGTGTTGGATAGGTCGGTTAATATATAAATTCTGTTATGACCCAAAGATTTGTTAATTAGAGATAGACATACAAAATTCATAAAAATACATACATACATGTAGATAAAAAAATAAATAAAACAATGCCACGCTATCTTATCAAACGATAACCATTTATAAGTTATGCATAATAAGAAATCTTACGGCGATAATCTTATTTCCGATGGCATTTCTTTTAATTTACAACAATAGTATATTGTGCAACTAGTGCGAGAAGTCGTCGATTGTCGGGCAATCGACAGACAACCTCGCACGAGTTGCCCATACTATTTTTTATTACGAAAAAAAAAAACGACAAATGTCAACCTCACTTCAATTGTCAATTTGCGAATTTGCGTGTGCCAATGAAAATTTGGGTGCGAAAAGTTTACTTGTCGTCAACTTCGCTCTCGTGGGCAATCGACGACTTCTCGCACTAGTTGCACAATATACTACTATCGCATTTTTTTATTCCGCTTTGGGAAAGTGAGTACACTGCTTCTGATGAAGAGGAATTCCGTCTAGATAGAGTACTGTATCAGCCCATATACGTCCCACTGCAGGGCACGGGCCTCCTCTACAATCGAGAGTACGATTGAGAGTGATCAAGCCATAGTCCACCACAGTGGCCTATTTTTTTTTAACTTGTGGAAGGTCTTTCATATGTGAGAGATCGCCTGGGTAGGTACCACCGCAATGTCTATTTCTCCCGCCAAACAGCGGGTAAAAATGAACTGTTTTGCTTCGGATTGAATGATATTGTAGCCAGACTAACTACTGGACATATTGAGACTTATCATCATATGTCTCAGGATGGCGAGTGCAGGGGAATACTTAGCATTGCTTTGGTTTTGCTACTATTCATGAGAGGTCATATCGCTTCTCATCAAGCGAACGATATGCTCGTCTCGCCATTTATAGCAATAAAAAATATATGCTTTAAGGTAATTTCTGCCAGACAACCATGGGATGGATATATGAGGAGGACACAAAAAGGACAGTATAAAATAAATAATATTATAAAAACATACAAATACACAGAATCATATATAAAATTATACATAATATGCAGTATGATAAATACACATATACATATATAAAAACTAGTGCGGCCTAGTACGTGTTGGCGGAATTAGATAAGACCAAATATCGAATGAAAATTGACATTATGAAACAATTATGTCGGCTTAAATTACTGCTTTTACAAGTATATAATTCGTATGTTTATTTGTGAGACTGCAAAGTCTCTCGTAATTTTTGATACACGATACAAGACTCGATCTTGAGAGACTGCTCCGCCCTCACACCCACCACTGTAACTCTTGTGTCGCAGGATCAACAGTACGCATTATAATGACATCGAGCAATGAAGCTCGGCGAGATTCCGGGAATGTCTAACTTGTCTTTAACACGCAACAAAATCAATCACAAAGTTAAAATTACAGGAGGAGTTGGAAATAAATTATTGTCCACTTGCCTCCGTGAAATGTGGGTGACAAAACAATGAAATAAAGAGGTAAATAACCTCGCAAAAAGACTTTGACAGCCGGAGAAGCCAGCTGCAAAGCACCACGGATCAAATCAATATTACATTTAAATGGTACCTATTATGTGGTCTATTATACTTGATTCCAGTAATAGATATGGCATAAACGCAGGAAAGTCGCGATCTTAGTGTGGGATCAGGACTATGTATGTGCCTGTTAGGTATCTACATCTAATCAGCACCTACAATTAGGTGCAATAGTCCAATAGTCCCTTTAAACCGCCTAGAAACCTAGCTTATTCATCACACAAAAATGTTTCAAAGAATTGTATACAATGAACGTTACATTTCTTGCGAACTTGCGTCAATCGCTGGCAGGAAACCAATTCCAATTAATTAGTCATATTCATTATGAATGGCTGTGTTGGTACAGTTTCAGAACACATATGACTTGTGACATGCCGATATTAAAATAATAAATAAATAAATAACACCCAACAGTCACATACCTCTGACTTTTCGGAGTCATGTGTGTATTGATAGTCAATCACCACGCACTAAAACGGTGAAGGAAAACATCGTGAGGAAACCTGCATACCATAGCGATTTATTAAAAATTGTATGGTATGTAAGTCCGCCAACCCGCACTAGGCCAGCGTGGTGGACTATATGGCCTAACCACTCTCAATCGTATTCTCGATTGTAGAGTAGGCCCGTGCCCTGCAGTGGGTCGTATATGGGCTGATACAGATACAGATACAGTCACATACATAGTCCTGACCCCACAACAATATCAAGTCTTGTGTCGTGTATCAGAAACTACGAGAGACTTTTCGGTCTCACAAACACCCAGACCCGAAACACACAAATATTTGTCTCTGCGGCCTGTCGTTTAACCAACTGCGCACGGAGGCTGGTATATTGTGGTCGCGGATTCAAATCTTAGGCAAAATTCTTACTTTTTTAAGTGTCATGACATGTAAATTAATAGAAAATTAGCTGGTAATTGAACGACAAAGGAAAATATCTTGAAAAGACAGAAGGAAAACTGAACAACACCATTAATTGTAAAGCAATGCTTGGCATTCCACTGCGCTCGCCATCCTGAGACATAAGATGTTAAGTCTCAATACGTTCAGTTATTACTTTGGCTACAAACCGAAACACAACAGTGCATTTACACTGCAGATTGCCGGGAGTATGTATTAGATATTATGATGGTTTCTACCCAGGCAGCCTCTCTAACACGAGAGATCTACCATCAATAAAATTATGAACAACCACAAATAGGGATATTTATTTCGTTCCAAATTCCCATGGTAAAATAACTATTTTCCGGAAGGGAAATTCTTAATAATAACAATAAAACTATGTTAGTCATATATACATACAAAACCGGCACGCCTGTATCCCTTATAGGTAATCAGAGATTATAAATGGCCGTTGGCACCCTCCATTCATATTCATGCCTTCATCAATCTCTTCATACATTCTTATTGAAAGTGAAAATAACGAACTATGGACAAAATTTGGACCCATATTATAATATGTTACATACATACATACATACACTCACGCTTTTTTCCCAAGAGTGATAGGCAGAGGTGTCGATAGCAACCTGTACACCCACATTTCGCCTTGTATATTCCGTCCAACGATGTGATAGGGGTCGAGCTTAACGCCATACGGAGCACGAATTTCTGACTCCGGGCTGAGAATGAATTGAAAAATATCACTTCGCCCGACCTGGTATTCGAACCCGATACCTGTTTCATAACCTTACCGTAGTACAACTACACCACCGAGGCTATCGTAAAAAGTAAAAAATCTATAGTAAAACATGTACATAATTTAGATTTCCACCCTTGTATATCGTCATTTCCGATTTTCCAATATAATACCTATCGGATGGATAGTATTTTTCTACCACCAGTAAATACCTTATCTTTTTTTCTATTGCGATAAATGGCGAGGAATGACAAGCGTCATGACCGCTCATGGACAGTAGCAAAACCAAACAACACCATGAATTACAAAGCAATGCTTGGCATTCCACTGCGCCATCCTGGGACAGAACATGATAAGTCTCAAAATTTGCCGGTAGTCACTCTGGCTAAAATGTCCATCAAACGGGAACACAAAAGTGCATTCACAATACTATTTGGCGGGAAAAATAAATTGATTTAACGATTATTGCCTAAAAATTACCATAAGCTTACCTGATGTAGGTTGTTCTGCCGATGCCGTGTCGCCCTCTTCATTGTTGTTTATGTTTGCCTAAAAGAGAACAAAAACAATTAATTTAAATAACAACACAAATTTTTAAAAATCTGGTGTTATATCGAGTCATTATTAATGTTTCGAAAATTATTCCCTCAATTTTGTCCACACTAATGGTTTCTTAGAGTTACGCGAATGTTACACATTGAAATAAAACTATTATTTACGGATTTTATCGCGGGTTTGGATTAATTTTTAAAAATTTTTGACTTCCCGATAAAAGTAACACATTTCAATTTGAACCTTATCTTTAACAACATTATGTTCACATTAACACAATACCCTACACAAGTAAAATACAACAAATCTTTGTATTTTATCCGTACTGTACTGTATTACAAGAAAATCCTCTACAATAGAGAGTACGATTGAGAGTGGTTAGGCCATATACTCCACCACGCTGGCCCAGTGCGGGTTGGCGGACTTTATATGCCATGGAAAATCTTATAAATCGCTATGGTATGCAGGTTTCCTCACCATGTTTTCCTTGAGCGTTAAAATGCGTGGCGATTGACTATCAATACACACATGACTCCGAAAAGTCAAGTCAACGTGAACATGTTGGCAGCCGCGTCTGGTCCGTTCACCAATAGGCCACCACGCAACCTTTTTTATTTTATATTTATTTCGAAAACATACAGAACAATAAAACATATTATGATCAAGATACAGTTTATTGTAAATGCAATATAATTTGGATTTAATTGAAATCATAAGTGAACGCTTAAGTTTATTAAACGATAAATATGTCGATATCCGAGAAGTTTTTATTATAATTATTGCAAGCTCTTCGAATGAATGAATTACATTTATAATTAGCACGAGCTGTAGAGGGTTGAAGAACTGATCTATTTCGTGATTTTATCCGAGGACATTTATATAAACAATATACTCACATCAGAGACAACAGGTTCTAATTTCCGACAGTCCTCCCTCTTCAGAGCTGATTCCACATCGCAAGACGAGTCCAGAACCCACAGGAGAATCAGCGTGTGTAGGTCCAGGACTTCTTCTTGTTCCCTGGTTTATATAGGATTCTAAAGTTAGGTTAAATTTAGATACTGAGGCATTGCGAAAAATACTCAAGGAAACATGAGACCGACTATGAGATAAAATTGTATATTTTTTATATGGTTTACTGACAAAAATTTATACAAAAACGTTAACTGATAATCGACATTACATTTTAAAAATATTATAAATGGATAAATTGGTATTTTGGTTGTTTTATTCTTCGATTAAATATACATAATAACTGTATACAAAATTCAAGATTGCGAAAAAAATACAAACCTAAAGTGGCCGAGGTTGCTTATACTTATACATTTGTATTTCTAACTAGGAGATGTAGCAAAAAGGCTTAAAATATAAACGACTTCAGGTAACAATAAACCTTATTACTTAGAATATTTGTTATATCTTACAACATACTTGCATTTTCGATGTTACGTCAACAACAAAAAAAGAAGTAGTCATAAAATAAAAATATCATTTAAAAACAGTCTACTAAATAAATACAGATATTCTAAACTATCACTATGAAACAATAAGATTACAAATAATATGCTGACATTTAGCGGCGCGCCGCTTAGTAAATATATTTTTCTTTCTTTCGCAAAATTTGACATCCAAATCTGTCGTCTAAAAGTGTTTCTTATTTTTTCAATTTATAAGTTAGACTACTGCTTACCCCTTTCCCTTCTTCTGCGAGGACATGTGCTGTTCCAACTGAGTCATGTGGTATACATAATTGTGAATCTCCAGTGCTGACAATCTGAAACAAACAATATTATTTGACTACCCTCATACCAATATACAGGGTATATCAAGACTGCTACCGAAAACGAAGCCGGGTGGTAGTTTATGCGACTTCAGACACAATGCAACAAAAATTTTGCAAAAAAGAAAGCGACGGTTTTTTTGGTATTTTTTCTCTATCGTCGTTTTTTGGTGGTAAATACATATTTTTTTCTTAAATAATTTCTTAATTTTCTTTAATATTACATCCTTTTAGTTTTAAACATGTTATAGTACGCAAAGCTTCAAATTATTATTTTAGCAAAAAAACATATTTTTTTATCAAATTATTTACAATTTCACCTGGGGTAATGAGAAACATGTGGGTTAAATAAAGTAACATGTGTCAATATCACCCTGTATATATACATGACGGCGCGTGTCTATGACATGTGAAGATTAATTCATTATTATCTATTGTAGCGCTGATCGTATTTTTGTAATTTTACATTCCTATTGTGATTTGAAATTGTTTAGATTGGTTTTAGCGATCAAGTAAATTCTGTAAACTGTGAATTGTGTGTAATTTGCCGCAATATCCGCTTCTCTCCTACCCATGGATGCGAACGAAAGCAACTCTCAGCTCGGAAATCCGATATACATATATCCTCACCTCTTAGCATCCAGCGTGTAGTACATAGCGAGAGCGGCGTGTCCGTCCGTGAGGCAGCACAGGTACCGCCTGGTACAGTGCTTCACGTCCACCAACCAAGCCGCGAACGAGTGGTGGAATATCGACAGATAGCCTGTCGACTTCTCCATCACTAGGATCCTGGGGGAGAACATCGTTATCATTATCATGAGAAACGATGTGGGAGCATCATCATCATTATCAGAAGAAACTAAATTTTAACTCACAAAAAGAAGAATAACAACAATATAATATTGCGTAAATACTCTATATATGCTAATTATGGTATTTATATTTAAATACGCTATCAAGACTACAACGAAGTTTTAAACAAGGCAAACTCTAAACTTCTATTAGTAGGATCTTGGATAGTTGTAGAAATTTATCATCTTCATCGCCAACAATAACATCATCACCGTCGTCATCCTTATCACCATCATCATCATCTAGTACAGTAGGAAAATATTGAAAAATATTAATAGTTATTACTTAGATTTTTGGTAAATCCATATGCTAGCTAGGAATCGAACACGATGATTTTAAATTATGATGATGATTTTGCTGTATCATTACACCTCTGCCGTTCAATCCCACCACTTAACTAATATTTGTGCGGCCCACTAGTATTTATTTCAGGTCTGAGTGTTTGTGAAACCGAAAAATCTCTCATAGTTTGAGATACACGACACAAGACTCGATCTTAGTGTATGATCAGGACTATGCACGTGACTGCTGTCTATACATCACTAAATAGTATAAAACAAAGTCGCTTTCTCTGTCCCTATGTCCCTTTGTATGCTTAAATCTTTAAAACTACGCAACGGATTTTGGTGTGGTTTTTTTTAATAGATAGAGTGATTCAAGAGGAAGTTTTATGTGTATAATACGTACATATTATTGTAGAGAAATCTATATGGACCCGGGCGAAGCTGGGCCGGGCCGCTAGTACAGTATATACTATACCTCCTCAACAGATGTAACCTCCTGTTGAAGTCCTCCCTGGTGACGCTGTACTCCTTGGTTAGGAGGCACTTGTACAGCATCTCCTCTGTAACCCCGCATCTAGCCGCCAGCAACACGTCCAGTAGGAGACGGACCTGGGGACAGAAGAAAAAGCATGGAAAAAGAACGGCAGGTAGTGTTGCACTAGCAACCACAAATAGCATGTGAAGTCAATAATAACATTTCACAAGTTATGGATAAGTTTTGACAGCCTCCGTGGCGCAGTTGGTTAGACACCGGCTGTGAAACGAGAGGCGGTGGGTTCGATCCCCGCACCGAGAGAAATGTTTGTGCGGCCGACAAGTATTTGTCTCGCGTCTGGGTGTTTGTGAGACCGATAAGTCTCTCGTAGTTCCCGATACCCACGACACAAAGCGATTTTTAAGCTACTAACTCCACCGCTTTAAAACCATTCAATGATTAACCATTGAATGGTTTTAAGCACTTTTAAACATCACGCAAATTTATAAATAAATAAACTTGCGTGACGCATATCAAATAATTATCAGTTAATAATAATGAAATAGTAAAACCATAAAATATAGCAAAATAATCGAAGAGTCGGCGGCATAGTTGTACTACGCTACGCCTGCAAAGCTGATGTTTCGGGTTCGAATCCCGAGTCGGACAAAGTGATATTGGATTCTTCTATTCATAATCAACCCGAAGTCGGGAATTTGTGCCCGATATGGCGATAGGCACGCCCCCTATCACATCGTGAGAAGACGAAATGTAGGTGTCCAGGCACCTCTGCCTACCCTTCTGGGTAAAATTCGTCAGTTTATGTATGTATGTATAAAATAATCTTACCTTAGTAAATCGCCTCCCGTGAAAAAGTCTCTGCGCTAGCCACAAATACAGTCCATTCAGCGTCCCAGGAATCTCCCGGATCTCTCGTAACGCTATGAAACCGTCTGCTACTCCGTCCAGCACCTGATAAATAAATAATAAATAAATATGTCAATACATTCAACAGTCACATACATAGTCCTGACCCCACACTAAGATCGAGTACGAAATTCGATTATTTTTATTTTATACAGGGTGATATTGACACATGTTACTTAAATTGACCCACATGTTTCTCATCACCCCAGGTGACATTGTATATAATTTGAAAGCAATATGAGAAGTTTTTTTGTCATCTGTATCAGCCCATATACGTCCCACTGCAGGGCACGGGCCTCCTCTACAATCGAGAGTACGATTGAGAGTGGTTAGGCCATATAGTCCACCACGCTGGCCTAGTGCGGGTTGGCGCACTTTTTGTCATAAATCGCGATTTTCGTTTTCACGATTTTTGGACTTCCCATGTAGATAAGAGTATTTTTTCCGCTTAGATAAACTTCAGTTCGGTTAAGGAACTTATCTGAACCAAAAAAAACTCAGTATCTATAGGGGTTGATCAAAAGCCTTGAAACCTAAAATCGTGATTTTTGACAAAACTATCAGGCAGTTTCTATTCAAATTTGGCACAATACTACCTAGGGGGATTAAGGAACATGTGTTTTAAATTAAAAACCATATTTAATTCATTACGAATAATAAACGTTAATATCACTCTGTATATTAGTTCAGAATAAAGAATATTGAGTTGTATTATATAAAAAAATTAAATATAGGTAATTTGTTTCAATAACATGTTGTCGTATTTTGTGAAATACATAAGTTACACCGAGGGTCATTGAGGTAATAAACTAGAGGGAACATCGGGAACAAAATCTCTGCGTATGGTGCGTACACACCAGTGGCGGTACTTCCATACAAGCCCAAAAGCCCGGCTTGCCTTACTTAATACTCATATACTCAATCCTAAAGACAAATCAGTACTTTAAATAAAATATATTCGTTTAATGCAAAACGTCTATCATTTTTAAATTTACCGCGCCATAATGGACCCCGCGCCTGCGACGGAGCACCCGCGCCGCGCCCGGCAACTCGCCTAAGCGAGCGCCGCGGTCTAAAACTAATATGAAATTATTTCATTCAAAATCAACGCGTGGCGCAATATCTTAAAAAGATAGAACACACCAAAGTATTATCTATCTTTTTCTCTCTCGTGTGCTTTTACCTGGCTTCTGGCGTATATTGCCCTCTCAGTCGCACCTCTGGGTGAAATGCTATTACCATGACACTACGTACCTATACATATAGCTATTTTTTTATGCAATTTGTACCAAGCAAAATGCCCGGCTTCGCGGAGTGAAGTTGTGCACTTGACATGTCATATTAAGATCCAAATTTATCGAAAAATATTTATGTTTGGGTACAAGTTATATTGGATAATATATAAAATAAATAGATATTTTTTGAGACCGTATTATGATGTTTTAAATATTTTTATTAATATATTAGAATTAGAATACTTAATTTGGAATTGTCCATAATTTAGGACCTGTGGCTAGCTTCACGCTTATTATTATGTCTTTCGAGCGGACGATTAACCAGTAACAACTGAACATATACGTTTAGTTTTTGTTTCATTATAGTATTTTACGTTTATTATGTATAATAATGGGTGAAAATGTGCCTTATGATGGTTTGAAGTGTGTGCAAGTGTTGATCAGCGAGGAAAAGGTAAATTCATTACATTTCGTAGACAAACAACTACTCGTATCTGGTCGAAAACCTACGCCTGATTTGTTGTGTATTTCTCGAAAGTAGTGAAAACTATAGAATACAATTTTATAGATCAGTGCACATAACTACATAGATTGCTGGATGTTCTCATACTAATAAGTTAAACTGTCGGTGTTGTATATTTTTTTCCAACGATGTACTTAAATTTTTGGAATTGTTCCGGCTATAGTGATTTAAATAATTTAACTGGTACTTTTATAGTAATTGACAAAAACATGTGAATGCATTAATATCTTTTCATAATTCCGGTAAACAGCGTATAGAAACCTCTTTATGCGTCATATACATAATATGTGATGAGATTTCAAAACATTATGCTCGCGTAGACAGTAATCGTAGTGTTTTTCAGATACATATTCCTTAGCTTCCTTTCAGAGCTCATGATGAATCAAAAAATCACATGCATACACAAAAACATAACATGAATATATTAACAATAATTTGTGGCCGCGAAGTTAAACACGACGCCGTACTTGTGCTATTGTGGTGCCGTTTATTAATTTACAAAATAATTACAATATAAAGTTACGTATGCATGCCCAAAAGTAATTTAACTTACACATTTGTTCATCTATTTAAAACTAATGATGGGCCCTTCAGTATTTTGGCAATATTAAATAGATGGCCGTGGAAATCGCGCCATCTATTAGATTTTTTCGAAACAACTTTTAATAGATTTTTTCATAACGGTGATAAAGATAGTTATTATTTTATTGGTTTTTATCCTAATCTTATATAGATCGCGTGGTAGGTCTGGGACTGCCTCGATGGCGCAAAGTTGAGGTCTCGGATTCGAATCTGGGGTCTATTTTTACACGCTTTATATTAGCTTCACTTGTATGTTTGTATGTTTGTATATTTGTATGTTTGTATGTTTGTTTGTAACCGACTTCTTTGGGCGCGATTTTGACCCACTTTAAACGGCCAGATTTCGTTCAAATTTTGCACACCTGTCAAAGACCGATGACAATACAATAATTCGATTAAAATATATAATTATCCTGATTAGATTCGCCAGGATTAATTATTCTTATAATTGATGACCATTGCTACATTCATCGCTAGATGGCGTTAACATTGTATTCTTCCAAGAAGCTTATACCCAAATGGAGATTGCATTCCGTATAAAACACTGAAGCACAAAAATTTGACCTTGAATGCAATCGCTGTTGCCTGCTATCCTTTTCTTTAGAGTGACAATGAATGAAGTTCACGTGAAGTTCATTCATTGTTACGCTAAAGAAAAGGATAGCAGGCATCAGCGACGTCATTCAAGGTAAAATTTTTGTGCTTCACTTTTATATACGGAATGCAATCTCCATTTGGGTATAAGCTTCTTGTATTCTTCAAGTGTCAAATGTTACTACTGACCAACAGATGGCGTTATTGATTGGAAATACAGCCGTAGATGGATGTTTTTAGTCAAAACAATTATATAATAGTTAAAAAAAACTAAAATACACGCTTTAATAAGATATACAACTAAAAAAGTAAAAATAATTGATACTGAATTTAAGATAAGAAAATGGAGTAAAATACATATATTTTATTGTTACAAAGCGTGGGGTGCAGGAGGATAAGTAATTGTTGTAAACACCCCACGCTTTGTAACAATAAAATATATGTATTTTACTCCATTTTCTTATCTTAAATTCAGTATCAATTATTTTTACTTTTTTAGTTGTATATCTTATTAAAGCGTGTATTTTAGTTTTTTTTAACTATTATTATTTAATTATATCGCATAGGCTCGCCCTCTATCGCATGATGAACACGTTCTTCTTTCTTAATACCATTTTGCTCTTGAACCAATACATATTGTTACTAAAAAAATATTGGGCTTGCCCTAGTCCACAACCCTAGGCACGCCACTGGTACACACGGGTACACAGTGAAGCGAGAGGGAAGATAATGTTACTTCGTAGGCGTGAGAGAGACAGATATAGAAGGTACCCTTCATGTTGTCACAAACATTTTGTTTGCAGTGTCCCCTCTAGTATATTATCTCAATGTTCTCCTGTAAAATTTGGTTGAATGGAGTTACGATGTCTGATAATTAAGCCATTGATATGAGTATATAAGAATTAAAAATATAAATATCATGGTATATAAATACGTTACCTTCTCCAAGTATAGTAGACATCCATCGCTCTTGATTCTTAAATGGTCAAGTGCCGCAGCCGCCGCCGCCGCCGCCGTCGCGTCACTAGATACCCGCGCCCTACATACACACACATTATTTAGCAGGGACCGAAACCGGTATCGAAAATACCGGTATTTTTTGGTATCAACCGAAAAAAATAATACCGGTATTTTTAATGGTAACCGGTATCCGCCAATTTTATTCGATTCCTAGAATTTAACCGGTATCATACCGGTAACCGAAATAAGGGTTACCTTTATGTTTCATGCGAAGTTCCTTATAAGTCAAAGCGGGGGCAGTGCCTGTGTGTGGTTATACCGCCGTTTGTCTTTACTAAACATTATGGCACTATACCACACAATTATCTTTATAGATTTTTTCAACAGAATTACCCACCAAAATTGAAATGAACCGTATCCAGCGATATTGTGTAAACAACACGACAAGTATGATTTTTATCAGGGACCGAAACCCATTCGACATACAGCCGCTGCCAATAAACAAACCCAATCCAAAATTTGCCGTTTTAGATTGAGAGCTCAATCGTTTTTCTGATACTATATTGCCAATAATCAACCTCAGTAGTGAATAAACTATGGAAACATGACAGGAGATCAATCGAAAAGTAGAAAACAATTGACAACAAAACAGATTGACTTCAATCGAATTTTTTCGATTGATTATTGGCATCGGCCGATAACGGTACCGGTATCGACGAATTTCGGTTACCTTTAAGATTTCGGTAACCGCTATGACGCAATATAAAGGTTACCCTTATATACGGGAACCGTTTTAATACCGGTAACCTAAAAAGACCTTGAATGCAAAAGAAAATGCGTTGTTGTTGCATAACAAATAAAAATCATACTTGTCGTGTTGTTTACACAATATCGCTGGATACGGTTCATTTCAATTTTGGTGGGTAATTCTGTTGAAAAAATCATGAAATGAGTAAAGATAATTGTGTGGCATAGTGCCATAATGTTTAGTAAAGACAAACGGCGGTATAACCACACACAGGCACTGCCCCCGCTTTGACTTATAAGGAACTTCGCATGAAATATAAAGGTAACCCTTATTTCGGTTACCGGTATGATACCGGTTAAATTCTAGGAATCGAATAAAATTGGCGGATACCGGTTACCATTAAAAATACCGGTATTATTTTTTTCGGTTGATACCAAAAAATACCGGTATTTTCGATACCGGTTTCGGTCCCTGATTTTTATTTGTTATGCAACAACAACGCATTTTCTTTTGCATTCAAGGTCTTTTTAGGTTACCGGTATTAAAACGGTTCCCGTATATAAGGGTAACCTTTATATTGCGTCATAGCGGTTACCGAAATCTTAAAGGTAACCGAAATTCGTCGATACCGGTACCGTTATGTCGAATGGGTATCGGTCCCTGTTTACAAGTAGTAGTGACAAATTAATAATAATACTAAGTATAGAAAATATTTTGTATATAGAGATTAAGTTCTATGTGTTAAGTTGTCATAAGAGCTCTTTAATGGCCTACACGACCAAAAAATACATTTCATTTCAATAAATACATTCCATTTCATTTCATTTCACTATTTCCACGAAGCTCATCTAATTATCATCCTAATATTTTCATTACATCCTATTTTTGTCATTCATGCTTTATAAAAGTAGAATTAAGACTGCCCTCTTTATTTTCCTTGTCTTATGCCCACCCCATGGTAGTCGGTAAGATACATAGCCTATAGCATTCCTCGATAAATGATCAATGACCTTAGAAGCGAAAATGTAGTGAAAAATCTACCATATAAGAGGAAATTTTATTAGTTTTTGTGGCCCAATCTGTCTCGAAATTGATATCTAAGAGCTCCTGTGCCTCGATATTCTAAATTAATAGTCGGAATTGAATATTTTTGCTGCTATTTTGAAAAGTGTATTTCCACCCGGTTGAAGCCAGGCTGTTAGTATAAGATATAAAGCTCAGAATCCTAGACACCGATCCTGCAGTCAAACTGTTTGTACAGTTGTACAGTACACTACAATAGTTCCTATGTATATAGCTTTTTGTTAAATAAATAAATAATAAAAAAATAATACACTGACCTCAATCTAGGTTCGGTATCCAATCTCGCCAGAACATATCTCTGCACATCTGCGGACACGTGCGCTCGCTGCAACTCATCCAATGTGATCTTCCTGAACCCTGGATATAGAAAGAGTTTCAATCAGTATTTTAATATATGTATTTGGAAAAAGTTCCGTCTCGGATCAAATCAATCACACATAAAAAAAAATACATACATACATTCAACATACAACCGTACATAGTCTTTTTTCGGTCTCACAAACATCCATACCCCAAACATAATTATTTAAGTGGTTCACACAAATACTTATGCGGGAATCGAACCCACGGCCTCACGTTTAAATGCGTCTCCATCCGTCGTCTTAATCGAGTTCCATCGCCTTCCATTCAGTTCTCCGCTATTCATAAATGAAATAAAAGTATTTTTAGTTGTATTATTCAAAAAAGACATATCGGTGATAACTACCCAGATGGTCTCTCACATTGACAGCCTCCGTGGCGCAGTCGGTTAGACGCCGCCTGTGAAACGAGAGGCCGCGGGTTCGATCCCCGCATTGAGAGAAATGTTTGTGCGGCCCACAAATATTTCTTTCGGGTCTGGGTGTTTGTGAGACCGAAAAGTCTGTCGTAGTTCCTGATACACGACACAAAACTCGATGTTAGTGTGGGGTCAGGACTATGTATGTGACTGTTGGGTGTTATTTATTTATTTATACAGGGTATATCAAGACTGCTACCGAAAACGAAGCTGGGTGGTAGATTAAGCGACTTCAGACACAATGCAACAGAAAAAGTTAAAAAAAAAAGCGACAATTTTTTTTTTGTTATTTTTTTCTTATGGCCATATTTGGGTGGTAAATACATATTTTCCTAAAATAATAGTATATACCCTTTTATTTATAAATACTCTAAGGTATAAAAGAGTTTAAATTATTATTTTAGCAAAAACTATGGATTTACCACCCAAAAATGACGATATTTAAAAAATCATAAAAAATAATTGTCGCGTTTCTGCGCGAAATTTTTAGTTGCATTGTGTTTGTAGCCACTAAAACTACCACCCGGCTTCGTTTTCGGTAGCAGTCTTGAGATACCCAGTATGAGATCTTCCACCAGTTACTCTACCCTTTAGTTACCTGTAAACATCTTAGTGAGAGATCTGGAATGTTTTCTAGCGGTGCATACTAATAACAGCCACTGCGGGAATAAGTGCTGATGTCTGGATAACAGCGCGCACACTGTACGGGAACCCTCCGTGCTGTCGCGGTCTTCCCGGACTCCTGTGGGATAGTGTAGTAGATAAATTATACAGAATAAAATATATGTATACAATGGATACAGGGGATATCAAAACTGCGACCGAAAACTAAACCGGGTGGTAGATTTAGTGACTACAAATACAATACCTCTGTGGCATAGTTCTACTAGAGTACGGTTACAAAGCTGAGGTCTCGGGTTCGAATCCCGGATTGGGCAAAGTGATATTGGATTTTTCTATTCATATCAACCCAGAGGAAGGAATTTGTGCCCGATATGGCGATAGGCTCGCCACCTATCACATTGTGGGACGGAACATACAAGGCGAAATGTGGGTGTCCTGGCACCTCTGCCTACCCCTTCTAGGAAAAAGGCGTGAGTTTCAATGAATGGCGAAACAAGCGTGCCGTTCGCCTGGGGCCCTACTCTGAAAATCCGATAAACTTCGTTCCTCCGAACATTCGAACTTCGTTTCGGATTTTCAGAGTAGGGCCCCTGATGGTAAGCGATACGATCGCTCATGAACAGTAGCAAAACCAGACACCTTGAATTACAAAGCAATGCTTGGCATTCCACTGCGCTCGCCATCCTGAGACATAATATGTTAAGTCTCAATATGTCCAGCAATTACTTTGGTTACAATGTGCTTCAAACCGAAACACAACAGTGCATTAAATATAAACCTAACGTGTTATCTTCGTATTCTAATAAATTAAATAAATAACCCACAAAAATATTTTATAGTAATATCTCATTCCCGTTAGAGTTTTTTCAATATATATTTTTAATAGGGTATTTGACTCCACATTTTTTTATTGTATTAATCATAACGTATCCATAACTATGGTCTAACGAACAAAGAAATTTATAAATCCATTCAGAATGAAACAAGTTAGAAACGTTTTAAATCTTGTAGTGGGAGTAACAGAAAAGAAATGCAAAACAAAGTTAGTGACGTCATAAGGGTTAATAAACATTACAGTGTGCGCGTGTGAAAGAGACAGCAAGATGTCTCCACTACACCCCTACTCCTTAATTTGAAATATTAATATTTGTCTTATGTTAGAAGCTACTTTAACCCTTTTTTGACAGCAAGGTTTTTTTAACGTATTTGTGTTTGTAAGCTAAATCAAACCAAAAATCGATAATAGTCAAATACCCTATTTGTTAATGATTATAAGTGTAAAGACATATTCCATTTTTCTACATGTCAATATAAGCAAAAATTACACTCAATTTTTATTGAATTTAGTAAATAATTTGTAATCTTATATTTAAACTCCTATCTCATGTAACTTGGATATGAGTGTGTATCATTGTATAGGTATTTATGTTATTATTATCTGTGGAAGCTGTTGTGGATTATGTAATTCTAGTTGTTGTTAATTCTATGTTATATTGTATCTGTTGTTTCCCAAATAAATAAATAAATAATATAATAATTATTATTATTTAATATCTTATGCCGGGATAATAACAATCATACCATTAGTAGTTCCTTCGTCGATACCGTCTACAAGTAGGAACAGACACTGTTTGGGCGGGTCTATTTCCAGCAGTGGGAACAGTAGCGCCTGCTTGAAACACTCGTCAGGGTTCTTCTCTAAATTCTGGGGTAGCAGGGCCTGAAAAATACAGAACAATTTTGTTACGCACCGCTCGAATAGTGCACCGTGTCGGCGATGTTCGGCGGTGTTCGTCGAACAGGGCTCTCTTTTCTCTTTATCTCTCTTTATCAGCCCATATACGTCCCACTGCAGGGCACGGGCCTACTCTACAATCAACAGTACGATTGAGAGTGGTTAGGCCATATAGTCCACCACGCTGGCCTAGTGCGGGTTGGCGGACTTACATACCATAGAAATTTTATAAATCGCTATGGTATGCAGGTTTCCTCACGATGTTTTCCTTCACCGTTTTAGTGCGTGGTGATTGACTATCAATACACGCATGACTCCGAAAAGTCAGAGGTGTGCCCTGGGATTCGAACCCGCGACCACCGTGAACATGTTGGCAGTCGCGTCTAGTCCGTTTACCAACAGGCCACCACGCACGGAACAGGGCAACCCGGCGATATTGTTACTGGCCACATTTTGGAGTTGCCGCTTTTGCCGCTGGAGGGCGTGCGAGTAGTTTTGTTTGTGTTTTGTTTTAGCTGGTTGTTTTTTGTTATTCCTTGAAGTTCTTGTGAGAATATACGATTTAGGAAAAGTAATTGTTTCAGTGCGTAAAAATTTATAGTAAACCGTGGAATCTTGGGTTTAATTCTCAGGAGAGGAACGTTCACAAAACATTCTATAATGTAATGATTTACAACGGAGAATGCGCATTGTATTATTAAACTTAGTAACGGTGTGAAGATTGTTGTCCATAGATTACTATTTCTTTTTTTGTTTTTATAGAGAAAAATGTATATTTTCAAGAAATATAAACATAATTGAGATCCCGGAGTTCTTAGAGAAATTAACTTGAAGTCCTATAAAATTTTTTTTTTTTTGTATTGGGCTCTGTAAAAAAAATATAAAGTGATAATAATTACTTTATTTAATAAAAATCTGTGGCCTGGGATAAAACAGAGCAATGTTTAAAGACAAACCATAAAAAGTTTTATTATTAATTTTAAGCAGTATCGGTATCGGGATTAATTATATTTTTTACCGATACTATGAATGATTACTAACAAAATTCAATTTAAGTTCTTATTAATTAATAAGGGATCAAATTAGAATATCTATGCAACTCGATAACTGTAGAGTCTAAATAATAATTGATCTATGGGCTCTTTATTACCCGGGCTTCGATCAAATATACACTAGATACAACATGAGCGCTTAGAAAATGGCACCAAAAAAGAGTGCTTTAAGCACTCTTTCGCCTTCAGTCACGCACCGAACGTTGCTTCTAAAACGTCGCAGAACTTTAGACAATGTTATGTGAAAAGCTGCTTTAAGCTCCAGGAATAAGGTGGAATTTGTGTTAATATATTTGGAATATGTGATCTTTTTGTTTACTTTTTTTCATGTCATGCATCGGTGCCACTTTTTAACAGAACTTTTACAGGGAACTGTGTATCTAGTGTATATTTGATCGAAGACCCCGGGCCTATATCGCAAAATGGCTGCACGTAAAATAATTTAATAAATACCTGTTGTATCTCCGGTTCGGACAACAATTTATCATAATACGCATTCGCTATCAAAGTCCTAGGACTAACGGGCAAACTAGGTATCGGCGGTGGGACATCCTCACTATCCCTCCTATCTGCCTCATCCCCATCCTCATCCTTCGGGTTCAGCACATTCTGATATTCGGGCAAGTCTTCGGACTTCGGCGACGAGGCCCGCTCTTTATCCCTGTCGCCTTTCCTAGGCGAGTTTTCGTTTGATCGCAATTCACTCTTATTAGGGTATCTGAAATTCGCGACAGGTATTCTAGACTTCGGCGGGCTGTCGACTTTCGGCTTCTCGCTTTCGCTCGCGCTGTCGTTTTTCTGTTCGGTGGATAGGCTTTTTTGTAGTACGTGCGGCTTTTTCTCAGTCAAAGGTTCTGAGCTTTGACGTAAAAGCCGCGAATTTCTTTGCTCTTTCGATTGCCGTTGGGATATGTTGCGAAGGAATAGATTTTCGTGGTTCTCGTAAAGCCGAAAGTCAGTATCTTTGTCGTCGGTCACGAAAGGATTTGTAGGTTTCGCGTTGTTGCGGGGCAAGATTTCTGGCAACTGTAAGTAAGATGATAAATTTTGATTTACAATTTGATATGATCTGTGATATAAAATAAGATTATACGTCTAATTCAACGAATTCATGACTCTCCATACTAACATAATAATTTAAAAAATTATTTTAAAAAAAGTAGAATTCTATAAATTCTGTTTGAATGTTGTAAAGCACAAGTATATTTTATGTTAATCCTCTAGCTTTAAGGGGTTAGGGGTAGTCATAATTTTCAAAAAATCGATTATTTTTTGTTTGCATTTTCTTAAAGTATAATATTTTAAAAATATTGTGTGAAAATTTGAAGTGAATCCGACTAATTCTTTTCGAGTTATTTAACAATGACCAAAGGACGCTCGGGCGCTGAAGCAAGAGGAGAGCTTAATACCTATTCTCACGATTATTCTCCCTTACCTTCTGATGTTTTAAAAGCTATCAAGCCTATATACGAAGATCTTAGTAATGAAAATTTACTTTCAAGATGTGTAGGTGGATTCAATCACAATAATAATGAAAGCTTTAACCAACTAGTATGGAAAATATGCCCAAAAACGGTAAATACTAGTTATACTATCGTACAAATAGCTGCATACGTTGCTACGTGTATATTTAATGAGGGTATACATTCATTATTAGTCTTGATGAATACACTAGGACTTAATTGTGGGCCTAATTCTCATCGGTATGCAGAAAGAATGGATGCTGCACGTATCAAAGTAGCAGATAAGCGTGCTAATGATAACACCCGAGAAGGTCGATTGCAACGTAGGCACCAGCAAATCGATATTTTGGAAGCTGCTATGACGGCTGAAGAGCTATTATATGGTCCAGGAATAGATGACTCAGTGTAAGTTATTAAATAATTCTTATAATTCAACATAAATCCATAGCAAAACTTTAAATGCGTTTTTCTCAAAACTATGTTTTTTGAACTGGTGATCACTGTAACTTAAAAACTGCTCGGTAGATTTCAATAAAATTTCTTGTACTTTTGAAATACATTAAAAACTCGTGCCTGATCGAAGGATTTCTTTTTTTTTCAAAAATTTCGATTTTTTTTTAACAATAAACTGTCGGTTTTTTTCTCGAAAATTTGAAAAAAATTTCCTGAGGCCGCCATTTTGTTAATTTCGAAAATAAAAAAAAAAGCTTCGATCAGGCACAAGATTATCTATTAATAAAACTAATTTTTCTTGTCCGATTGATTTTAGATGAATCTCCAAGGACTTATGATGATCACCGCAAAGGACTTCGGGAGGAACGGGCTCTACAAAAACAGCGATAACTTTTTGAATTATTAATTTTTTTTTTTGAAATTTTCGTGAAGTCAAATCGAAACGTGTTCTAATAAAGATATGTTTTTATTTTTGTCAAATAAAGTAATTAACTACAAAAAAAAATTTATTGAAAATCATCATTTTTTCAGGCCTCTGAGTACCCCTAACCCCTTAAAGACGTTGAGTCTCAATATGTCCAGTAGTTACTTTGGATACAATTTATTTCAAACTGGAACACAACAGTGTCTTTACACGGCTTGGCGTGAGAACTAGACATAGCGGGGGTACCCAGGCGGCCTCTCACATATGAGAGGCCTACCACCAGTAGATAATGTGATACTAACATGTTGTAGATGCGAGAGAGGTGCGTCCTGATGCAAGTCCACTCGTCGCGCGCTGCGACCGCTGTCGCCACACTCCTCCTCGTCTGTACGCTGGTCTGTGGACATCATCATCAATATAATCACTGTAATCAGTATTATC
Organism: Hyles euphorbiae; assembly: GCA_023078785.2. Taxonomy (NCBI): domain Eukaryota; kingdom Metazoa; phylum Arthropoda; class Insecta; order Lepidoptera; family Sphingidae; genus Hyles; species Hyles euphorbiae. Next base: position 3,286,324 of record CM041057.1, on the reverse strand, counting down.
ATCGCTATCATATGCAATGCCATTACCATCATAATTACTATAATCACTATCATCACTATCATCAATACCATTACAATTAATCAGTATTTTTATCATCATCAGCACTATCAGCAGGACAGCCTCCGTGGCGCAGGCGGTTAGACGCCACCTGTGAAAAGAGAGGCCGCGGGTTCGATCCCCGCACCGAGAGAAATGTTTGTGCGCCACACAAATATTTCTTCCGGGTCTGGGTGTTTGTGAGACCGAAAAGTCTCTCGTAGTTCCTGATACACGACACAAGACTCGATCATAGTGTGGGGTCAGGACTATGTGTGTGACTGTTGGGTGTATTTATTTATTTATTTATTTATTACCATTGGCATCAATATAATTCCATCATCAGTATTATCACCATCACCATCACCACCACCATCATCATCATCATCATCAATATTATCATTATCATCATCAGTAATACAATTCCAATCATCACTATTATCATCAATACCATTACAATCATCCCTATTTTCATCATCATTATTTACTTTATTGCACACTACATTAAAAAATACACACAATATAGATATAACGAAGCTATAACAGAAACAGCGTTATTACCTTCACTATCAGCCAGTAGAGGTTTGGAGCTTTCTTCACCGTCATCACCCAACTCCCGGAAACGGCTGATTAGACGCTCCTCTTCAGAGTTAGTCCTGGAAATTTTAATATTTTTATTAACACTGGTCAAACTATTAATATTGATAACAACAAGGTGGACAATCCGACAGCATTGGAGCAAGTGGGTCTGACTTGCGTCCCGGCTCGATTTCTAACTGGAGGTGAGGGTCCGCGAAGACGTAGAAGAGTGTTCGCGATACCGCGCGGGGTGCGCACGCGTCGCGCCGCCGCCGCGCCCACCGCCCTACTCAACTCGATGCTCGCTTACCACACAGATCTAGATCTTTTCCATGACAAACCATATCATGTGTACTCCTCTATGAATAGATTTCTAAATAGTTCGTAAAAATGTAATAACTGAATTTTGTAGATAATAAGTACTTATAGATATTAAGTTTTTGATTGTGTAATTTTATTTTTTTGTTACTATGTTTTCTTTTGTTTTGTTATTAATTTGTTAAATAGATTTTCATTTTTATTTTTACCGATAAATATATAAATGTCCTTTATTGTTGAAATTTTAGAAAGAATATTGTTTATGTGCCATTGTTTATTGATTAGAGTGTAAGTGTTTTGGTTCAAAGACTGTAAACTTGCATTTTACTTGAAATAAATAAATAAACAATTATCAGAGTCAGGAATTTGTGCCCGATAGGCTCACCCCCTATCACATTATGGGACGGAACATACAAGGAGAAATGTGGGTGTCCTAGTAGTACCTTTGCCTACCTGTTCTGGGAAACAGGGTTTATGTATGTATGTATCTACCCTTTGGACCGAAATTATGCGAAGCCCTCTCCTCTGCTAGTAAATACTAGCTATTTAACTTTATTTATTGTTATATTAAATATTTATTTATTGTATTCTTACACCAAATAAATCTTAAACTAAACGAATATTTAACATAGGAGTACAAATAGCTAGTATGTTAAATAGAAATCAAAAATAGTTTATTATTACTATGCCCGTCGTATTTTCTTACACCACTGTAGGGCATGGGCCTCCTCAAGAATCGGGAGTTCGATTAAGATAGGTTAGGCTATTTATCAGTAAAAACTTGTATTTGGCTTTCTGTTTCATATTTTTGTAATTTACTACGCTAGTCTTTATCCAGTAGCCATGACAACGTGATTATAACAAAATGGAAACTACAAAATGCCACCTTATTCAATTATTCCGCAATATGGTCCGAAGTACGTATTTTAAAGTTTTCTGAATGCAAAAATAAAATAAAATATAGTCCACCACGCTGGCCTTGTGAGTGAATCATATCATGATCAGCCTATTCGCGTCCACTGCTGGACATAGCCTCTCCTATGGCACGCCACTGAGCTTGATCATTGCGCTCGCCATCCTGAGACATAAGATGTTAAGTCTCAATATGTCCAGTAGTTACTCTGGCTACAATGTCCTTCAATCCGAAACACAACAATGCATTTACGCAGTTCATCTTCAGCCCCATGTGATTGAGTAAGCCTCACCTATTCCCGTTTCCTGGCGTGTCCAGGTCTTCCACGTGTGACACCGCGTCTCTCTCCCGCAGGCGACGCGACGAGTGGCTGAGGATCTGCATCGCCAGGGAACGAACCAGCTCGCCGGGACGGAGGCTGCTCTCTGAATTGCTCTGAAAACAACAAAACAATAAAAAAAATAACAGAGTTCAAAAGTTTACAGGGACCGTCCATTAATCACGTGAGGCTTGAAAGGGGGTGGGGTTTGACGAAAATCGCGAAATATCACAATGGGGGGGTCCTTGTAAGATATCACATGTATTTTGTTTCGACACATTATAATTTTGACTAAAATGCTACATAATAATATGTTTTTCGTATTACACAATTCGTCTATTATTACTTGTATGGCAATCATTTGATATTTTTATCAAGGTCTTTAATTTCAGACAATAATAGGATTATACAGTTATACCCGTATTTAAGGATAATATTCGAAAAAAAATTTACTATTCTTTGTAGGTACTAAATTACACGTGGTATTGGATTTAGTCTTAAATTTCACCACACTATAGGGGAGGGGGGGTTAAAAATGCTAAATAAAAGATCACGTGATTAATGGACGGCCCCAAAGTGAGAAATAAAATAAATCTTTTTATAGATCTAAAATACCTAAATAGGCCAAAAAAAAATTGAGGTCGATTAAAAATGGAAACTGACGGTAATTTATTTACATATTTTAAAATTTATTTTAATATATTATACTTATTTACACATAAAAAAAAATAGCAAGGTACATTGGGGTCATATAGCTGTCAGAACACTAGGTACAATTTCCATACTCTAATTCGTAATAATATTTTTTTAAAGTTTATTACAGCCGTGATTTGTGAACAGACAAACACTTTTTTACTTCATTTATCGACATACAAAGCTTTTATATCTATACAGGGTATCTCAAGACTGTTACCGAAAACGAAGCCGGGTGGTAGTTCTAGTGGCTACAAACACAATTTAACTAAAAATTTCGCCTAGAAATGCGACAATTATTTTTTATAATTTTTTAAATATTGTCATTTTTGGGTGGTAAATCCATAGTTTTTGTTAAACTAATAATTTAAACTCTTTTATACTTTAGAGTATTTATAAATAAAAGGGTATACACTATTATTTTAGGAAAACAAATATTTACTACCCAAATATGGCCATAGGAAAAAAATAACAAAAAAAAATTGTCTTCTTTTTTGCATTTTTTTCTGTTGCATTGTGTCTGAAGTCGCTTAAACTACCAGCCGGCTTCGTTTTCGGTAGCTGTCTTGATATACCCTGTATAACAAACATAAAAACACACGCAGTCGAATTGAGAATCTCCTCTGTTTTTTTAATAATTTTTATCAACAAGATAATAAATAAATCCTATCAATCTGGAGCCATCCCAAGCGGGTCATAACCCCCATGACCTCCCCCCTGTATTGAGAATTATACATATAATCTTACTTGTAAAAAGTGTCTCGCCAGCAGCCTCCGATTCAGCGCCCTCTGTTGTCTCGCCTGCGGACCCTGACCCGGCTCACTTAGTTCTTGACACAAAGCTGTCTTACCACTGCCCGCATCGCCTTGTAAATAACATTATGGCTGTTATAAAATCAAGCAAATAAAGCTTAAACCGTCTGTCTTTTCATAAAACTAATAAATATATACTCCCAAATCACATTGAAAATCAAGCAAATAAAGCTAAAAACCTTTTCATAAAACTAACTTTTCAAAGAACTCCGGGCCTGGGTCGCAACTGTGTTCTATATTCATTGAAAAAATATGTATTTTTCTCTACACAAAAAAATAGGTTTGATCGAGGCACAAAAATCTTCGCACCGATACTAACTTTCAAAGCACAATGGGCATTCTCCAATATTAATTGATTTATTGCCCTAGACATAATAATAATTGATTTTGGGGGATTTTTGGGCTACATCACGGAGAATCAAGCAGTTTATAAAAGCAATATGACCTGATCTCAAAACTCACCAAGTATAAGAGCCCCACACGTCTTACTGACAGGCCTCTGCTCCAAACAGTGGGCAATCTTCTGAAAAGCCCACTCGCGACAGAAGAACCTCCTCTTGTCTGTAGACACAGCCTCTGTAACCTTGTGGGCGGAGGAAGACTTGTGCACGGGTCGAGAGTCTTTGTCCCGGGTCGCTATCGGGCTTAGTGGTGTACCTGGAAACATATGGACAAAGGATATATTAAAAATACAATCGGGTTAAACGGAAAAGAATTTTCCGGAAGACTAACCCTGGCACCGGCTGTGATAACGCCAGGTAGAAGAAGAAGACATATATATGTCACCGTAAAATTGTAAATATCGTTAGATTATAATCTATCTCGCGAGATTGTGAACTGTCGAAAGATTGTGAACAAGAACAACTACTTGCAATTTAACGTATTATTTTTTCGGTAGATTATAATCTATCGAAGTGAAACTGTTCAACCTAACCTAACCTAACCTAACCTACGGTTCACAATCTTTCGACAGTTCACAATCTTTCGACAGTTCACAATCTTTCGACAGTTCACAATCTTTCGACAGTTCACAATCTTTCGACAGTTCACAATCTCGCGAGATAGATTATAATCTAACGGTATTCACAATTTAACGGTGATATATACACCCAACAGTCAGATACATAGTCCTGACCCCACACTAAGATCGAGTCTTGTGTTGCATCAGAAACTACGAGAGACTTTTCGGTCTCACAAATAACCAGACTAGAAACAAAATCTATTGGATCACACAACTACTGGTGGTAGGTCTCTCATAAACAAGATTCCACCTGGGTACGTACCAGCGCAATATTTATCCCTCCCGCCAAACAGCACTGTTGTGTTTCGGTTTGAAGGACATTACAGCCAGAGTAACTACTGGACATATTGAGACTTAACATCTATGTCTCAGGATGGCGAGCGTTGTGGATTGTCAAGTATCGCTTTGCAACTCATGGTGTCGTTCGGTTTTGCTACTGTCCGTACTGCTTACCATCGGGCGAATTTTACATGCTAGTCTCGCCATTCATTGCAATAAAAAACAAATTATAATTACCATCAAAATCAAAGCCATCCCTGTCCCTATCGCGATCCCTGTCACGGTCGCGATCGCGATCTCGATCTCTATCCCTGTCCTTGTCTCTCTCGCGGCGGTGCTCCCTAGCGCCATCTCTGTCGCCAGGGAAGCCTCGATGACGGTCAGTCGGCGTGCGGTCGTGGCCACGAGCGGTCGCTACTGCATCGTTGAGTGGGAGAGATCTGAAAGAATATTGATAAATTTGAATTTAAGAAAAACTTGATAAGGTTTCTGGATGGAAGCCAGTTCCAACAGGTTGGTGTGGGAATCTTTGAAAAACTCAAGTACAGCTTAGCAGTCAATTTCCTGTAACGAAAGGCCATAATGACGATGATAAAAAAATATCTAAAAATATAGCTTCTCCTATATATCACCAATCACAATAATTGCAGTAGATTTCTATGTTTATTATCCAAATTTAAAAAAAAATAGCTCGGTGGCGTAGTTGTACTACTTTACGGTAAAAAGGTGAGGTCTCTGATTTAAATTCGGAGTCGGGCAAAGTAATATTGGATTTTTATATTCATTATCATCCAGAAATCAGGAATTTGTGCCCGATATGATGATAGGCTCACTCCCACACATATCACATCGTAGGACGGAGCATACAAATGTGAGTATCCTAATATCACCTCTGCCTACCCTTTCTGGGAAAAAGTGAGTTTATGTATGTATGAAAAAATACAAAATCGTTATGGAAAAATATAAACAAAAAATAATTTCATCAGTGGAACACGTAAATATATTTTGTCTAGGAACACTTGTATATTTTGTCTCACAAGTCACAGACCAACAACAAGGAATAAAAAGAAAACGCAAAAATGTTTCTCGGCAAATTAAAATGATTTGCACAATTAAAAAATATTATAACCGATTATACGATTCCTTGACTTGCGATTACTTAAAAAGTCAAGGCACTGACAAAAAGGTATAGATAAAATTGTTTTAAATTATTTCCTTAATAGATATGGCAAAGCGTCCTTTAAGTTTAAATATTATGTGTGAAAAATTTCTGATAATGAAGACATATAAATACATTAATTTTAATGACTTTTAATTAAAGCACATGACTAAACATTTTTCAATTTTATTTAAATAACAATGTTGATCGGAAAAATAAGGCCCTGCCTACCCTTCCACAATTACGAGCGTGATGATACTTTAGGATAAAATAATTAAAAGCAACAATAAATCATACCACATTATTAAGTACATCAAATAATTCATCAAAGGCGATTTTCATTAATTACAAAGTGACATCATTCCGCCGGAACACAAAAAAATAAATAATTAGATAAATAACAAAATACGAAACTCAAATGAAATCGAAAATATTTAAATTACATACAAATAAGTTTAATTGACTAACGAAATTCACAAAAAGTCATTTGACAGCGGTGGGATTCGAACCCACGCCCTTTCGGACTGGTGCCTAAAACCAGCGCCTTAGACCGCTCGGCCACGCTGCCTGTTGAGGAGACTGCCGAAATAGGGCAAACGGTGGAAACATCTACTATATTAGAACACAATATAGCATTTGGACAACAAATTCGGCAACAATTCTCACAATTACTCAATTTATTCAAATACTAGGCTTATCTAAATTTACTTGATGTTTCACTTGATGTTTGATTTAATGTTTCACCAAAAAAAAAATTGAATTCACGTACCTAATTTTATATTGAAGATAATTCACAAATTTAACAATTTTTAATACAGGGTACTTTGACACAAAATTAATTTTGACTGTTTAAAACGATTACTTAACCATTATTAAAAATTTAAATATACTGGTTATTATAACTCACAGATTGGGAGTGATCTTTGTTATTACTAAACAAAAACTTTCAGTTTCAAAAGTTACTACCATGCCACAGTAATAAAAAAATCAGAAAATAATATATACCTGAGATTAACCCGATGCTCGGCCTGTCTAACCGCCGAGTGCCGATGCTGCTGTTGCCTCATGCTGACCTGGTATTGCCTTAGATAAGCCTCAACTTTCCCTTCGCTCGCATCATTCTTATTCTGACTCCTGCGAGGCTTATCTCTAGTCTCGTCTCTTTTCTTCTCCTTCCTATCCTTTTCAACCTTCTCAATCTTTTCCGCATTCATCACGGGAAAATTCCCCCCGTTGTTGTAATTCAGCGGATCAAAATCCGTCCTCGGTATATTTTGGCGGGCTTTCTGACTCTTGTTTTTGTATTGCGACTTCGGAACAACTTGACTGTATATTGGAATTTGATTGGACATCTTATTCGCTAACTTTGGCTCGATAAGTAACCGCGAGGTTGGCTAGATATACTCCGATTACTTTGGTACACGCTAATTGACTTTTTACACTACAGGAACGAGGGTAGTTTATATTTTTTAATTCTAATTATAGGCCTATTACGTAATGCGGCTATCACATGAGATTTAAGGTCTGCGCGACCTATATATTTCGTATATACATTTTTAAATGCGCTGTGACGTAGATTGGCGATATCTGAAACAAAAGAAAGAAAAATTAAAATGTGTTCGCTTAAAAAAGTGAATATCGTGTACTGGCTGATTAATAAATCATACGGATAAATTAAATTCACCGATTTTAAGTGTCTTAACAAGAAAAAGAAAGACGCATAAATAGTGAAACATTCACACAAAATGAGAACTGAATTTACTTCAACAAAAAAATACTATTACAAATTTTAACACACACTTAGTAATTCTGTTCAGAACGATATCTGTACTCAAAATGACCATCATGTTGCGAATCGCAATGATATTCCCTCTGTTCGGGTATTCAAATAATTTATCGGCAACAATGCTGCCAACAATAGATAGGTCGAATTCCCAGACAGTCAATGATTATCAACAAATCTTAATTTCGATTTTAGATGTTAGAACAAAAATACATTGAAACGCAAATTAAAACACAAAAACCCAAGATAAATCATATTAGCATTAAACGTATTTCTCATATAAAAACACATTTTAAAACCTAAAAAATGCATTAAACCACATACATATTTATTCATCACAAAATTATAAATAAAATTACACCGCAAAATTTCCAACTACCCTTCAAAGTTCTCTCAAGACAATATGTCATCTGGCGACATGGTGGCCGGAAGTGGCGACCTAACGATGCCCCTTTGTAAGTGACCCGGCTAGAGTATTACAACCCTTTCATGCACACTCCATTCACCCCTTTCAGGGCAGTTGAAAAAGTCCATTCATGATTTCAAAAACTACCTCAAAATGGACATGAAATTTGGGTCTAATGAAACGTGTATGCCTTTTTTAGCTGTAATATGGGTTATGAAAATGAGCGAAATTATGTAAGGTTTTTTTTTAGTTTTAAATACTAATCTAGGTTATATAAACAATTTACAATGAAATGAAAACGATTTGAGAATCAAGTTCCAACTATTGAAATAAAACTATTATTTACGGATTTTATCGCGAATTTAGTTTTTTTTTTTACATTTTTGACTTACCGACGTTTCGATTACTTTACAGATTTCGTGGTCACGGGGCGGACTGAAGTTCCAACTACTTCCTCCAAGAATTAATTAGTCTAAACTAAAGAGATTAAAAATGGTAGTTTTTTGCTTACAAACAGAAGTTTAGGTTCGTCTTAATTGATACAATTTTAATTTAGAGATCAGATACAAAATAGCTTCTGATAACTCTTCTTACACTAGTTACGAATTCCAAATAAGAGCAAAATATCTTTAAAATAACATTTTATTTATTCATAGATAATTTTAAAGCCTATTTTAGCTATCGAATGTTTTGTCTTCTTCGTTCAAACTGAATTCAAAAGTCGTTCGAAACGGAAAATAAAAATAAAATATTCATTACTAAAATAGGTTTTAGAAATGGTTATCAACACAGAGTACATTTTACATACTAAGAGTTATCAATAAGTTCGTTATATTATAATGAAATCTTATTAGGTACCTCTTTTCTGCACATATCATTTTCGTGTTTTTTCAAGCCAGTCCTTATACCAACACTCTTCTAAATAAACTCTGTTAGGAAGCGAGTGAATTTACACAGCCAAAGACCCCCATTGTAATTTCTATCACACTACAATGAAATTTCAACCTTCCGCTAGACAATTAAAGTGCACTTTTCCTTGGTCCACCCGTGAAATTAATACAGAGTGTTTCCTCCTTAAATTCTCAATTGGCGAAAGTTTTTCACTCAAGTGATAATTTAAAAAAACGCCGCCACCCAGCGCGCTGGGTGCAGCGTTACGTAACGCTTTCTACGCGACTAGTTGGTAAAGAGAATTTTTAGCAGTGGCGTGCCTAGGGTTCTGGACTAGGGCAAGCCCAATATTTTTTTAGATATTTTAATATGTATTGATTTAGAAGCAAATGGTATTAAGTCGGCAGACACAACATTTATACATACACATGTTGGAAGAGGTGCTACCAGGACACTCATGTTTCGCCTTGCATATTCCGTGCCATCATGTGATAGAAGGCGGGTTCTATGCGATAATAATGAATCTTAAAAAAAACGACCCGGGATTCGAATCCGACACCTCAGGCACCGAGAAAATCCTACCGTTCAATCTATATAAGAATAGAATAAAAACCATTAAAATAACAGCTTTGTTTATCACTGATATGAAAGCACCTATAACAATAAGTTGTTCCGTAAAAATCTAATAGATGGCGCGATTTGCACAGCCATCTAATTAATATTCCTAATATGCTGAAGGCATTACTTATCATTCGTTTTTTAATCAATTAATTAAATAAATATGTAACTTAAATTAATTTTGGAACTGCATCTGTAACTTTAAATTGCATTTTAATAGCAAAAGCATAGCTACAGCTACGTTGCCGTGTATAACTTCGCCGGCAGAAATTATTATTAATACATTCATGTTATGTTTTTTGTAATACAATTGATATAATTTCTATTGAAGGGATAAACTAATTTATTTTAAATATAAATCATTATACTCCAAATAATGAAACAAAAATCTTGGCGTTTGATAAACTATATGAAACACGCACATAGTATATTAAAGCGAGTCGATAAAATGTATCTTGTGATATACCACGACTTAGAGAAATTCACAATCCCGGCGTATTTTTCGCGCCAGTTTATTTACAATACACTTGAATAAATTTACCTTTTTAACGGCAATGAATACTTTCACCGTCACACTCACACCATCACAGCAAAACAAAACCACTCATCATAGTATCAAAACGTTTAAATAATATCAAAAACTAAACATTATCACTAAAAATAACTATTTTTGAGAACAACTAACAATTACAAAATGTCATAATACATATGAAGTTAATCGCAATTCGTACAGTATTGCCCATAAACGTAACATAAACATTACGACATACAATTATATTTTATTGAAAAGTACCTATAGGAAAACCTCATTATTTTTACTAAAATTATAAAACAAACCAAATTAATAAAAATAAAAATAAAATTTAATAAATCATAATAATAAATAACAACGCGCCGACCATGAAACGTACGATGTTCATTCTAAAAAGCCGGGCATTTGGTGTAGTACAAATTGCTATATAAAATGTCTATACCTATACATTTGTAGTGCACTTCACTCGTGAGATCCCCATACAAATATCGAGTTTGCCAAAAGCCTCGTAAAAGCACACGAGAGAGAAAAGGATAGATATATTTTGCAATGTTGCTACTACGGGAGTGTGTGGAGCCAGCGGACTTCGTATTTTAATATTACTTACGTTTGAATGAATTTCGAATGGCGCTTCGGCGCGACGCACCGTCGCAGGCGCTTTTAATAATAATAATTTGGATTTTAGGCGCGCGACAGGACGACGACCTTCGTCGCTCTCGACAGGACGCGGTAAATTCAAAAATTGTAAATGTTTTCTAATAAAATATGATTGTATTGTACGGAATAAAATGGTTTGTGTTTAGTATCGAGTATGTACGTATTAAGTAGGGCAAGCCGGGCTTTTGGGCTTCTATGGAAGTACCGCCACTGATTTTTAGTTATAATTTTTGGCGCGTTCAGAACACTTTTGACGCCAATTTTAAAAGAAATTAAAATCTATTTTACGCAGGTCACCTCATAGTGTTTTATTACAATGTTAAAGATATTACCAATAAATACACGGCGGTAGGTCTATCACACGTGAGGCCACGGAGTTGATACCACCGCAAGTTCTATTTCTCTCGCCAAAGAGCAGTGTAAATGCACTGTTGTGTTTCGGTTTGAAGGACATTTTAGCCAGAGTAAGTACAGTACATATTGATTACTTAACATCTAATATCTCAGGATGGCAAACGCACGACCGCTCATGAACAGTATCAAAACCAAACAACGCCAAGAATTATGCGTGCCACTGCGCTCGTCATCCCGAGATATACGTGGTTAAGTCTCAATATGTCCAGTAGTTATTCTGACTACAATATCCATCAAGCCGGAACACAACAGTACATTTACACTGCAGTTTAGTAGGAGAAATAGACATTGCGGTGGTACCTAGTACCTATCCAGGTGGCCTCTCACATATGAGAGACGTACCACCAGAACCATTGAACTCGGAATATCCTCCATATTTACTTAATACATTTTTCACGAGCCATTGCACTTGACATATCCAACACATATCGTGTATTAACCTTTGCATTTTTCCCTTGTCGAAATGATTCATTGAATGACTCGTCGCGCCACGGCCCCTGTATTCGAACCCCCGTCTGCCAGCTGACGTCGGCTACCGCGGCAATTCACTGCATTTTTAATGGTCATACTAGTCGGAAATGTCTGATGTTTGCCCTTCTTTGAAACAGTATAGAAAGTATAGGAAACTTCATAAAGTAAATCTAAGTAAATCTTTTTTTTATATTTAATAGACATATTGAGACTTAACATCTGAATGCCAAGCATTGCTTTGTAATTCATGGTGTTGTTTGAATACTGTCGCTCGTATTGCTTATCATCAGCTGAATGACCAGCTAGTATAATAAAAAAAAGCCTTTTATAAATTATATACCTTACTCATGATATTTTCTGCGTGAAATCGGATAGTATAGTTATGCAAGCTCGCCGAGCCGATTACATGTGAATCATATAAAAACAATGCCGTTTGCGGTATCAAGATATTTATATCCTATTCTGCAATTATGTATCTGGGTATTTATGTTAGGTAAATAAATTGCCTATTTTGCATTCTCTGTGAATGAGAGTTGTTTAGTTTTTAAGGTGTGCCATATGGGTCACTTTTAGGTTATGTTACAGGCGTGAAAATGTTTCATTTTGTTCTTTATTTGGGAAATAAACAATAAAAAATTCCGTGTACATAACAGAAGAATGCGTAGTAGAATTCAGTAGGTTGATAACTTATTAAAATTTGATTTGGATACAGGAGTATTTCTGAGTATGTTGGCAGAACCGATGAGTAAAGTAGATAAATATTTGTATTGTGCAATCTTTGATACAATAACGTAGCTAGTTTCAATAATTATATGTACAATAGACTCAAATACCTTATATTATTCACTGTGGCTACAAAGTCCATCATACCGGAACGTTATAGTGCATTCACACTACTGTTCAGCGGTGGAAATAGACATTACCAACGTATTACCAAGTTGAAGTGGTAAGAGTCGGAGAACTGAAGGCCGATTGGAGCCGAAATGTTTTCCAGTGTAAGCCACGTATCAGCAGGTAAAAAACAAAAAAAGGTTGGAAACCCACCACAGTACGTTTCTCAAAACATTTTATTCTATCAACCAAAGGACGTCCACTGCTACAGATAGGCCTCCCCCAATGATTTCCATAGTGACCTGTTGGAGGCAGCCTGCATCCAGCGACGTCCCGCGACATTTACCAGGTCGTCTTGTGGGTGGACTCAATTTGAGATTTTTTGATCCCATCGGCTATAAGTTCACTGCAATATGTGCCCCGCCCATTGCCACTTCAGCTTACAAATCCGCTGGGCTATATTATTTACTTTAGTACACCTACGTATCTCCTCATTCCTGATTCGATTCCGTAGGTAAACCCCGAGCATAGCCCATTTCATAGTTCGTTGAGTGACTGAGACTCTCAATGAGGCCCATAATAAGAGGCCACGTCTCAGTGCCGCATGTCACAGGCTACACTGGCTATCGAAGACTTTTGATAACTATTTTAGTTGTTTTGCCGTAAAAACACGAACCAAAGACATTCATTGAACCCACGTTGCTCAAAATAATTTTACTTTCCATGTCAATAAAGTCATGAACCCGCTACCTCACGTACACAAACCTATAAAGGTTTCGGCGTAAAAGAGAATAAAACATAAAGAGGCAAGGTTAATGTAACATGTGTCAACACGAAACGTGCGTTGTAGGAACATTTAACATTCAAAGTGTTGTATGGATTACTATGAAAGCTTGTAGACGCGCACGGTGGCGCCACGGCACGGCGCCGCGGCCGTGTGCGCCGTGACTGCCCCTCGGCGCGCCGCGTCTAAGCACGGCGTGATTTTCATCAGTGTTGTATGGCATTCTATGGGAGTGTGTCGACGGCGCCGGACGTATGCACGGTTTCGTGACGGTTTACATACGCTGATTCCCGATTTTGTTATAAAATGAGCATAAATCAAGAATTATTAATTTCATTGATTGCCTCGGTGGCATAGTTGTACTAAGGTACGGTTATAAAGCTGAGGTCTCGGGTTCGAATCCCGGGCTGGGCAAAGTGATATTGGATTCTTCTATTCATTATCAGCCCAGAGTCAGGAATTTGTGCCCGATATATGGCGATAGGCTCGCCACCTATCACATTGTGGGAAGGAACATACAAGGCAGCATGTGCGTGTCCTGGCACCTGTGCCTACCAGTGGCGTGCCTAGGGTTCTGAACTAGGGCAAGCCCAATATTTTTTTTTAGATATTTTAATATGTATTGATTTAGAAGCAAATGGTATTAAGTCGGCAGACATAACATCTATACATACACATGTTGGAAGAGGTGCTACCAGGACACTCATGTTTCGCCTTGCATATTCCGCGCCATCATGTGATAGGAGGCGGGCCTATGCGATAATAATGAATCTTAAAAAAAACGACCCGGGATTCGAATCCGACACCTCAGGCACCGAGCAAATCCTACCGTTCAATCTCCGAATAGGATAAAAACCATTAAAATAACAGCTTTGTTAATCACTGATACGAAAGCACCTATAACAATAAGTTGTTCCGTAAAAATCTAATAGATGGCGCGATTTGCACAGTCATCTAAATATTCCTAATATGCTGAAGGCATTACTTATCATTCGTTTTTAAATCAATTCATTAAAAAAATATGTAACTTAAATTACTTTTGGAAATGCATTTGTAACTTTAAATTGCATTTTAATAGCAAAAGCATAGCTACAGCTACGTTGCCGTGTATAACTTCGCCGGCAGAAATTATTATTAATACATTCATGTTATGTTTTTTGTAATACAATTGATATAATTTCTATTGAAGGGATGAACTAATTTATTTTAAATATAAATCATTAAACTCCAAATAATGTAACACAAATCTTGGCGTTTGATAAACTATGTGAAACACAATTGTTTAATAACCTATTTGAAGGGGAGAGCATGTTAAAATTAAAGAACGCACATAGTATTAATATACTATTAATATATAAGTGAGTCGATAAAATGTATCTTGTGATATACCACGACTAAGAGAAATTCACAATCCCGGCGTATTTTTCGCGCCAGTTTATTTACAATACACTTGAATAAATTTACCTTTCTAACGGCAATGAGTAGTTTCACCGTCACACTCGCACCATCATAGCAAAACAATACCACTCATTTTAGTATCAAAGAGTCTAAATATCACAAATTAAACATTATCACTAAAAACAACTAATTTTTGAGAAATACTAACAATTGCAAAATGTCAAAATACATATGAAGTTAGTCGCAATTCGTACAGTTCCATAAACGTAACATAAATATTACGACATACAATTATATTTTATTATAAAGTACCTATACGAAAACCTTCTTATTTGCACTAAAACTATAAAACCAACCAAATTAATAAAAATAAAAATAATTTTTAATAAATCATAATATTAAATAACAACGCGCCGACCATGAAACGTACGATGTTCATTCTAAAAAGCCGGGCATTTGGTGTAGTACAAATTGCTATACAAAATGTCTATACCTATACATTTGTAGTGCACTTCACTCGTGAGATCCCCATACAAATATCGAGTTTGCCAAAAGCCTCGTAAAAGCATACGAGAGAGAAAAGGATAGATATATTTTGCAATGTTGCTACTACGGGAGCGTGTGGAGCCAGCGGACTTCGTATTTTAATGTTATTAATATTTGAATGAATTTCGCGTGGCGCTTGGGCGCGACGCACCGTCGCAGGCGCTTTTAATAATAATAATTTGGATTTTAGACGCGCGACAGGACGACGACCTTTGCGCTCTCGTCAGGACGCGGTAAATTCAAAATTTGTAAATGTTTTCTAATAAAATATGATTGTATTGTACGGAATAAAATGGTTTGTGTTTAGTATCGAGTATGTACGTATTAAGTAGGGCAAGCCGGGCTTTTGGGCTTCTATGGAAGTACCGCCACTGGTGCCTACCCCTTCTGGGATATAGCCGTGAGTTTATGTATGTATGTATTAATTTCATTATCATTATTTTTATCATTATTTCATTATTATTATTAATTTCATTATATAAATCGGATGTATCCAAAACCGTCTTTCCCTTTTTTTTCTATTTTCCGTTTCCTATACAGGGAGCGCAAATAAATGGCGCACTTGCTCAGTTGGGTACAAGGGCATAATATTAATATCGTAATAAAAAAATGATATTTGGAAAATACCTATCCGTTTTGAAGTTATGACCGTTTAAAGTTTTAAGTTTAATCACCACTTTTTCGCATAAAATCAGTTGGAATGGATGAAGAACAAGATTTAAACACATACGTATTTTTTCGTTTCGTCGTTAATTGAACGGTTAACGAAATATACCACGAAAACCATTTTTAACAACATCAAAACTTTCTTAAACTTCGCTTTAACAGCTGTTTACACATGAGTAAGGTCATGAACTCTTAGCTGTATAATGTATCCTTCTCTAACTTCAAAAAAGGATATTTTTTGTTTCATTTCAAATAAATCAATCAGTTAAACAGGGACGTACTTAGATTTAAGCGTCAATAAATTAACAACATAATAACTTTAGGTGCAGTTGCATCGTGAATGGATTGACTATTTTGTTTATCATTATTTTCCTTAGTGTCACAAATCCAAACTGAAAGATACCAAGAAATCACACTGGTCATCGCTTAAATCATGTAAGATTGCGAATTTAATTATAATTAGAAAAGTTTTGGTAATAACTACATAACATTTAAATTTTCTAAATAATTTAGATTCATTGAAAAAATAATCTGATGACACTGATTAATAAAAAATAATATTTTTAAAATGATGGCCCAATTCGGCCCTATTAGTCAAAGGAAGCCGCCGGTCATAGTGTACTTTGTCGGATTCAACGCGGCTCGATTATTCTTCCTTTGAGGTCGCCGCCGCCGTTTGTGAGTGCGTGCCGAAAGGCGGCAATTTCTTTGTCGGTAACTTTGAGCATTTTGCAAAAGAAGACCGACATCTTGAGGTGTGTTCACACTACACACTTGATATAACTTAATAGGATTAAGTACTCCGATATAAAAGTTACGTTAAAAAAAAGATCTTATTGGACTGATACTGATACTTGCTCAAGAGCTTATAATGTTATTTAAATATGTCATCAGCCGATCCAGTCAGTTACAAATTGCCTATTTACTTTCCTTATTATTGTATTTAACATTATTTTAATGTATTTTGAAAATAATGTTACTTTAAAGTGATAAAATTTCTTCTAAATTCTTATACCTAGAGAAATGTCGTCTACCATTATAGCATAGAATTTGCATATGAGACTTATTTGAGATAAAATTAGTGAAATCAATAAACACTAGCTACTAATTTACTGCACTGGAGACCCCGTGCCCTGCAGTGGCACGTATATGGGCTGATACAGTAGTAATACTAATTGTTCAGATGAATTATTATGAACTCAAATAGGAAAGCTTTGTATCTAATGTGAACAGGCCTTTATCTTTCAAGAATCAAAATAATAATTTATTTTTTATTAGTTGAATTCGGATTGCGATCGCGTGTGCATGTATTAGTCGTGTGCATATTATTGTAAATTCGTTTTCAGTTATTTTGAGTAAATTTTATTAATTTAACTATGCTTTGAACATTACCCAATTTGATAGCTTTTGATGTAACTTGTGTTATGTGAAATGTAAAAGAAAAAGTGATTTGTGCTACCAAACTGTGACAGTGTTTTCGTGCGGGTTTTGGCGGATCCTGCGCTTCCAGCTTTGCCTATCAAGGTCATTACGGTTTACATTACAAGGTCAGTTAACTATTTTGGTGGTCATTAATGACAACTAACCAGCCCATAATATGAGTCACCGACGGCCTCCGTGGCGCAGTTGGTAAGAACCGCCTGTGAAATGAGAGACCGCGGGTTCGGTTCCCGCCCCGAGAAAAATAATTTCCGTGAACCATAATTATTTTTCTAATACCCGCGACACAAGATTTGTATCTTAGTGTGGGGTTAGTACCCATGTATGTGACTGTTGGCAGTATTAATTTAATATCTTTTTTATGTACCCTGAGCGTGATGTACACAATCGCACGACTTATAAGTAAATAATGAGCTCTGCTTATTTATTGTTGAATGTCTACCGTTCAGTTGTAAGGTTCAATCACTTTAGCTTAACATGTTAAGGGGTAGCATGTGTAACGTTAGTTTTTTTTTTTCTCGGCATCTTTCTTAATATTCGCTAGCGCCATACAAATCCGTCTTAATTAAGATTCCTTCACCATATACTATAATGTACATTGGCAGGTGCGCCGTTTTCTTGTCCACCCTGTATATGTAAAGAGCAACGATAATCTTTTTTTCGTAAGAAAATTCATGACGCAGCACGTCCTACACAGCCCCTGATAAAAACGCTACTAGCCCGTACCTGGCCAATGTCTCGCCCGGTGAATTTGCCGTGCCATGTACAAGCTCGCACGTTTTTTCAAACGTACGGCTAACACGCCGTACGGTTGAACAACCGTGACGTGGAAAACAAGCCTAACAGTATTAATGAGAGATTATCATAATCGTTCTCACCATTAAATGCTCTATTAGAACTACACAGCACTTACCATCAGGCGCCTATATGGTCAGTTTACCATGCCAGTATAAAAATAACAAAAAAGCCTTATCATAAAATGACTCTAAACCGCACATTACCGCAACACAGCTCCCACGTCTACTCAACACGTAAATTATCAACACACTTGCAATACAAACGACTGACAGTGGAAATCCAGGCTCTCGGGAGATTTAGGTCTACAGACCCAAAAATACTAAGTAGAAGCAAGAAAAAATGAATACCACCTGATGGTAAGTGAATTACAGTCCAAAATATCCTCACATTATGGCGGCTTACTTAAAACCAGAGGAAGAGACTACATACTTGAAACGCGAAATAATCACTACATAGTATAAAACAAAGTCGCTTTCTCTGTCCCTATGTCCCTTTGTATGCTTAAATCTTTAAAACCACGCAACGGATTTTAATGCGGTTTTTTTTAATAGATAGAGTGATTCAAGAGGAAGGTTTATATGTATAATACGTACATGTTATTGTACAGAAATCTATTTGTACCCGGGCGAAGCTGGGCCGGGCCGCTAGTTTACTATAAAATCTGGTGAACAAGAACACAAGTACATGCATACATTATACTTATTCTCTTTATGAAATTATTTTATGTGTTACATTTTTTCTTTATGATCCAGTAATCCAAACATTCCAATAAAGCGGCACTCTGGTTTTAAATAGTGATTACTGAGATTTTACTGTAATATGTAAGTTGTACTCGTTATGCTCGTTATTATGCTTTACAGTTAGTTATAGCTCAATATCGTGGGCGTATGTAGGGATGTGATGTGTACCCGGGCGAAGCTGGGCCGGGCCGCTAGTAAATAATAATAATTACAGCCAACAGTCACATACATACCCTACACTAAGATCTCACAAACACCCAGACCCGAAACAAATACCTGTGAATCACATAATATTTCTGTAGGGCAGGATCGTACCCACGACCTCACGTTTCACAGCCGGCGTCTAACCAACTGTGCCACGGAGGCTGTCAAAGCTTGCATAGGTCACTATTATGGACTTGCCACCAATAATCTCTATCCGCAGGTATATGGTCTTGGAGACTCTCACTTCTCTTGGAAGCCCTCACACCCGCCACTATAACTCCTGTGTCACAGGATCAACATGCATTGTATTAACACCGAGCATCGAATCTCAGCGAGTCTCCGGGATTGTCTAACTTGTCTCTAACCCGCAACGAAATTAATCATGAAGTAAATAATAGAAGTTGGAAAGTAAGGTAAAAGGTAACAGTCACATACATAGTCCTGAACCCACACATAGAATGAGTCTTGTGTCATGAGCATCAGGTACTTCTGGAGACATTTCGGTCACCCAGACCCGAAACTAAATGAAGTAAACTAACTCTCATGTCAAGAGCATGTCATTTATGTCCCTAAATTAAAAGTTTTTCGTGTTCTTATCGTATACTATTAGTAAGCGTCGTAACAGTTACGAAAACATCTCATGAACTAATTACGATTAAGTCATACACCATCTGTTGTCCACAGTCCCCCAGGATGTTTTAATTATTTTAATCACATGTCCCCATGTCCCATAGATTAAATTTTATTTCAATTAAAGCATATTTAAATATTTGTATTTTTTAAAGAAAAGGCAAAACGGTCATGTGTGGAAAAGAAACCAATTTTAGCTTAAATATGGCACGCACTATTTCCCATATATTTCTACCAACCATATTTTAGGTAATTTATGTCTTGTTTGCTGTCAGCCCATGCTGCAACACCTCAGACGATACGACCCATTTGTAGTTTAGTGTCTATAGATTTAACAAGACTCTTCCACTTTCTAAGAAAAATATGCTAAGAAATTTAGAAAGCGCAAGATAATAGCAAAAAGTAATGAATACATGGCTGTATATAATTATTTTCACTGCCACGAGCAGGCATAGTAGGCAGTCGTAAAAAACTATTAACATGTACCAACATCACCATAATAATTAGAAATGTCAATGTACACATTTAAAAAAAGAATAAAATTACAAAATAAACTCGTGAAAGTGAATCCAACAATAACCGAAGCGGGCTGTATAAATAGAAAAACGCATTCCAAATTTGAAAAGAGGTCTTTCATTATGGACGGGCGCGCGCGCTCATTTCCCGCGCTTTTGACTTTTTATTTCAATCCACACCCGGCCGTAGCGCTATAATCCTATTAAATTGTGTAGCCACATTCGTCGGACGGTTCATAAACAATGCAACTTACAACCTTGTATGGTCGGCTGACGTCATACACGCTTCTTATGGTGTTGTTAATCGGAAACACGCTGTACATTACAATAACGATCTTATTTCGGAGACATAAGGTTTATTTTTCAATATTAGGAATTATATTGTTATGCTATGAATTTGTTTTGCTTATGAGCTTTAGATAAAAAAAAAGTAATTTTCACGGGGAAATTCTGTTGAATGCACATAAGCCGAGGGAAATAAAGTAGGTCAGGTGGCTAGGGACAAAAACTAATGGTTTAGTCGTCAGTAAATGACCTAGGATTTTCTAAAGTAAGAAACTCCAACATAAATTGCCACCTGGAATATTTTCCAGAACGTTTTTTTTTAATTTCCTAGACGTAAGATAATTCGTATAATGTGGAAAGTTGCAACCGTTCACCATGGTGAAAAATTTTCCATGGCGACTCACAAATGTGTCTCGTTTGGGCTCAGTGTGTGTGTCCCACGCTGGTGGACTTCTTGTCTGCACCTACCATCAGGTGGATTGTAGTAACTTGGAGCTACCATTATAAAAATCCTATCCATTTTCAGACGATCCACGTGTAAATTCAAATATTGATCATGTCAATAACTTCAATTTTCATGAAATATCTTATTTCCTACTCTACAGTACAAGAGTCTAGGCACTAAATCTTTTATTATAAGTATCAAAAACTACGCGGGACTAAGATTTCCCAACCATCTCTCATCCAAAAAAAAAACCTATCAAAAAGTTCACCATCTGATCTATCCCCCCTCACCCCTGCAGTTAATTACCTCGACCACGTCCGTAGTCGTCTCAATAGCGAACACGTGCACGGTTGCGCCATAACCGCGTTTGTACCGCGTATAAATAATAGCCGCGCCGTAACAGGGGCCCTACTATATTCAACGAAAAGAAGTTCGAAACTTCGGATGATCAAAGTTTATATACGATACGAATGTACCTACATAAAACTTATGGTCGTTATTGATTTATGGTCGTAACCATAGACTTATAGTTACGGTGTACGCTATACAAATTCGAACTTTTACAGAATAGATACATTCGTATCGTATAAAAAACTTCGTTTGTCCGAAGTTTCGAACTTCGTTCGTTCGTTCGTTCGGATGAATATAGTAGGGCCCCAGTAACGAGGATACATAAAAATGTATACTGCTTCTGTGTGTTGAACATCACAGCTGTTATGTAGTAAGACAACACTGGCCAGTCAGTCAGAACATTGCTTCTCTTTCTTTTCTAACCAACTTAAAAAAAAACTCAATTCGACTGTATGTTTTTTTTATGTTTGTTACCTCATAACTACAGATATAACTCTATAATAATATAATAATAATCAGAGTAAAGAGATCCTACATGTGTGGTAGTTGACGACCCACCTTCAATAAGTTAAATTCTATCATAGTAATGAATGGCGAAACGAGCATGCCATTCGCCTGATGGTAAGCGATACGACCGCTCATTGCAATACCAAACAACACCTTGAATTACGAAGCAAAGCTCGGAGTTCCACTGCGCTCGGTGTCCTGAGACATTAGATGTTATTTATCAATATGTCCAATAGTTACTCTGGCTATGATGTCCATTAAACTGGAACACAACATTGAATTTGCACTGCTGTCTGGCGGGAGAAATAAACATTGCGTTTGCGGGGATACCTACCCATAATATAAGAATAGCCCACAGGGATCGAATAATGACAGTTACAGACAAAACAGTTACAACTAAAGAGGTGGGTACTTATTGAAGTGTTGTCTATTTTCTGTGCCTACCGCAAAGAAACACATGCGTGAATCTATGCGTATCAAATCAAACAACAAAGTTCAATTCCACCGATGTAACACGTGGTTGATGCACTTGTACAAACATTATCATCAGCCGCATTCCGTATCGCCATGTTTGACAAGCCATGCGTCAATGTTGGCGGCATTGATTTATATACCGGCGCGCAAGTGGCGCCAACTTGAACATCGATTTTACTTCAATGAAATGTGCGGGGATTATTGATTGATTCTCGATTTTTAAGTTAAATATAATTATTTGATTCAACCTACACTAGGAGGACATTGTGCTGTACTCTTGATTCTAGAAGCTCATATTATTTTTTTCCTGACACATAAGATGTTAAATCTCAATATGTCCAGTAGTTACTCTGGCCACAAAGTCTTTCAATCCGAAGCACAAAAGTGCATCTACACTGCTGTTTGGCGGGAGAAATAGATCTACCTACCCAGGCGGCCTCTCACATATGAGAGACCCACCACCAGTAACGGGTTAAAACAGATACAGGGTATTATCATTACATAGTATAAAACAAAGTCGCTTTCTCTGTCCCTATGTCCCTTTGTATGCTTAAATCTTTAAAACTACGCAACGGATTTTGATGCGGTTTTTTTTAATAGATAGAGTGATTCAAGAGGAAGGTTTATATGTATACGTACATATTATTGTACAGAAATCTATTTGTACCCGGGCGAAGCTGGGCTGGGCCGCTAGTTTTTAATATTATTAAAGTATTTTTCCTATGAATGACGAGCCATTCGCCTGATGGTTATAGATAAGACCGTTCATGAACAATCGAAAGACCAAATAACACTAGAATTATACATAGAAATAAACTAACCAAATACACCCAACAGTGACATACATAGTTCTGACCTCACATTAAGATCAATGAAGTCTTGTGTCGTGGGTATCAGGAACTAAGTGAGACTTTGCGGCCACAAACGCCAAAACCCGACACAAATATTTGTGAGCATGATGGAACCCGCGAAATCTCGTTTGAAACTCGGCGTCTAACCAACTGCTCCACAGAGGCTGTAAATTCTTGCATTCCACAGCTCTCGCCATCGTGATACTAAGCTGAGCTGTACTAATCTTGGTAAGCCCCCTGAATCATGCCCGTCTTACCATTCATTGCAATAAAAAAAAAACAGCAGCTTTAACAAACGGGTGTCGTTTCTCAACAAAATACCTCAACATTTTGTTTCCTTTCCTCAGAGCTCCTTGATATAATTCTGGCCGACATAAAATTCGCTCCGTCCTCACTAACAGTAAAAAATGGCTCATTCAACCCTCTACCCCTAAACGGTATTACGCAGCAGAACGTGCGGCCTTGACGCAAAAGTCCTTTGGGAATAACTTTTTGACATTGTTTGAAAGAATATATTTTAACTAGAAATGCGAATTTTATTTTTCTTCTTAACAATAGTCATTATTGATATGACATATATTAATTGACAGCCTCCGTGGCGCAGTCGGTTAGACGCCGGCTGGGAAACGAGAGGATGCGGGTTCGATCCCCGCACCGAGAGATAAATTTATCCGGCCCACAAATATGTCTTTCGGGTCTGGGTGTTTATGAGACCGGAAAGTTTTTCGTAGTTCCTGATACCCACGACGCAAGACTCAATCTTAGTGTGCGTTCAGGACTCTGTATGTGAAAGTTGTATTATTTATTGCAATGAACGGCGAGACTAGCATGCCGTTCGCCATATGGTAAGCGATACGACCGCTCATAGACAGTAGCAAAACCAAACACTTTAAATTAGACAACAATTCTTGGCATTCCACTGCGCTCGCCATCTTAAGACGTAAGTCTCAATATGTCCAGTAGTTACTCTGGCTACATTATCTTTCAAACCGAAACACAACAGTGCATTATCCCTCCTGTTTGTCGGGAGAAATAGATATTGCGATGGTACCTACCCAGGCGGCCTCACACATATGAGAGACCTATAAGTAGACCAGTAGAAACGGTGTATTAGTAACGGTGTACAGTGGAATTTAATAAAGCTAAATTTAATCTAATACGAAGGGTAGCCCAGCTAGACAATGCAATAATTTCTCTTCATGTAATTGAACTAAATCCTATTCAAACATCAGCTTAAAACAAGATTATCCAAGCGGCGCGGCGGTCATACCCGACCATTTCCGAATTTTCCCGAAGCTTGGGAAAATCGCAACGTCTGTTTACAAAAGATCCTGAAGAGATAAGATGCTGTCTCGTTCTCTCTCGTATAAACATATTCAAGTGCGAAAGAGAGAGCTACAGGACTGCGGTTGGGAATTATCGTTAGGCAATATTTGAATTGTGCGCGGGTCAGCAGATAAGCGAAATATTTGGGAATGTAAATATGGAAACGGTTCTATTTGCCTAACCGGATTATGTAAGGTCTGCTGGTAGTTATTTTATATGTAAACAAGAATTTAGTGAACTAATTACTGTTTGGACAACGATGGAAAAGTTTTGAATTTACAACTGCTGTTACAAATCCACACGCTAACATTAAATGTTTTTACGATTTATATTAAAGAACAAAAATCCTTCCAACAGTCACATAAATAATCCTGAGCCCACACTAAAAACTATTGTGTCGTGTATCAGAAACTACGAGAGACTTTTCGCTCTCACAAATGCACAGAGCCGAAACAAATGTATGATCACGCAAATATGTCTCGGTGCAATGTACAATGTCCTATAAACCGGAACACAACAGTTCATTTGCACTGCTATTTAGCGAGAGGAATAGACTTTGCGGTGGTACCCAGGCGGCTTCTCACATAGACTTACCACCTTTTTTAATATGCCGATTCTGGAAATAAGAGTGATATAATGAAAATAAAGGTAAAAGAACAACAGAATAATGCCCACAGCAATACACACAGTTAGTTTACTTAACAAACTCCTAGTTTTAAACTAGCAAGTACCGCACCGGGAAGGGAAGCGGCGGCGTGAGTCGAGACGTCTCAAGAGCGACTCAAGCCTCAAGAAAAGCCATGAGAGTGCAGATAATGATGGGCTATGGGCTTATTGTACATTATATTTAAGGTGTTGTGTTTATGATATGAACTGTCTATTAATAACAGTAATAGTTTCATCATTCAATATGTCCATTAGTTACTCTGGCTACAATGTCCTTCACATCGAAAAAACGGTGCATTTACACTGCTTTTTGGCGGGAGAAATAGACATTGCGGTGGTAGCTACCTAGGCGCATATAACATATGAGAGACCTACTACCAGTGCTTGCTTGTACATGACCTCAACTTCAGCACCATTTGATGAGTCATACGTGATGGACAAAAAATCTAATCAAAGTTATAATAAGCATTGAAATTCAATGAAAGTGTTATGTAACCATTGTTGTGGGGAAAGCAAATTTTCAACTGTTTTGTGTCGTTTTTATTACACTAATATTAATTTAACGCTGTTTAGAGAATTCTGTGTCATTTGCTTAGAACTTTGTGATAGGACGTAGATTGTGTACCCAATATCAAGTGGCATTGGGTTCAAAATCCAAAATCAGACATTTGCTTGGATAGCAACCATACATTATGGTAGAATTTATAGAAAGCCCGGCACATGCAACAGTATTTCATTAAGTATATATTTGGTTCCTAAAGTCAACAATAATATTGACATAACAAAATTACTGATTGGATTTGTCTATTAATTATCAGACATTATTTTCACTTCCCATCTTCATTCAACATACAACAAAATACACCATCAATAAATCTTCTTGCAACGGTTTCCTTAACAAAAACCACAAAACACCAACTGTTGAGCACAGAAGCATTCTCAATATAAACCACTAAATTTAGAACCGTCGATATCGATTCCGCGAAGTGACAGGCTAGAATAGAGACGTACTTAGAATGTTGTATGGGGGTCTATATCCCTCTTGAGCCACAAACAACTATTGCTCTTCAGCTTATGGAACTCCAGTAAATTACTGGCAGTAATATGCATTCTAAAACGAGCTGTATAATTTTACGAGTAAAACTATTTACATTCATTATTTAAAATATTATTCAGATACTTGATGCCGCTTACCCGCTTTAACAATAACGAACAATCTCAGTCGTACAATGGATTGGCAAGGGGGCTCGTTCCCTGCAGTGGGATGTATATGGGCAAATATAGTGAGAAAACGAGCGTAACTGAGAATCATCCCTAATAATCGTATATATTATATTAAACATCCCATCTACATTAGGACATCATAACAGACACAGCCTAAAGCAATTGCCAAAATGGTAAACAGTCTTAAGCTTATTAATTAATTAAATAAATAAGTAAACAAATTATAAAACAAATCATTTCAAAATACCGAATATCAAATCACAATGAACCCACATCACTGTCGAATACAGACCCATCACTACACTAGACAACTAATCGATCATCTTCGACCCTGTCCATTATCGGAATAGACAGTAAAAATCAGAACACGAAGCTTTCAACTGAAACTTTCATTGTGGCCGAGACTGGAGGAAACCGGGGCATTGTATCTCTGGGACTGCGTTGCGTAACAGCACAGGCATGGATTAAGGGGATTTAGAGGGACTCATGACCCCCCATCGATCAGAAATACGTTATACTGTAATGTATCAGCCCATATATGACATGTACAGCTTCCGTGGCGCAGTTGGTTAGACGCCGCCTGTGAAACGAGAGGCCGCGGGTTCGATCCCCGCACCGAGAGAAATGTTTGTGCGGCCCACAAATATTTCTTCCGGGTCTGGGTGTTTGTGAAACCGAAAAGTCTCTCGTAGTTCCTGATACCCACGACACAAGACTCGATCTTAGTGTGGGGTCAGGACTATGTATGTGACTGTTGGGTGTTATTTATTTATTTATATATCCCTATGCAGAGCATGGGCCTCCTCAACAATCGAGACTACGATCCTGAGTGGTTAGGCCATATAGTCAACCACACTGGCCTAGTACGGGTTGGCGGACTTGACATACCATATACCTACTTAAATTCTTACTAATCGCTATGGTATGCAAGTTTCTCACGATGTTTTCTTTCGCCGTTATAGTAAGTAGTCAGAAATACGCTGCACTGATGAGATGGATTCACAGATTAATGATAGTGACAAGGCGACATAACATGATGTACCCCTATAGCATGCACGCGAACGGTTATGTATATTAAAAAAATAATTCTATTACACCGCACCGACCAGTTTACGGCAATATATTCTGTATATGTTTTTGTAATCGGTGAAAACTGTTGTGGATAATGTACCTTTTAATAGTATTTAAATTTTAATTTATAAATGTTAATTTTTATCTGTAATTTTCCCAATAAAGTACAATAAAATATTAACATGCTTTCAAATTCAGAGTAGATACTTTTCAAAGTTTAGGTATCCGTAGAAAATTATTGTTTCTCCGTTAAAGGAAACGATACATAAATGTTTATCTTGACAGATGATTGTCGCAGTGAATGTGGAAATAGCAATTATTGATGAATAACAACAGTAATTAAGATGTTAGTCATCTGTTGCCGGCGCATTTCCGCTTGTGGCTAACAAGTTCAATGACGACACGTCATATAATAAAAATTTACGCTCCCTGGTTACTCCAGGACTCTTGTAAATCGAGATTTCAGACTAAAATCAACCACACTGGGCTAGTAAAAGCTAATCTTCTTTACATACTTTTGGAGTTTTTGGGGAAAACATTCAGTAATGCAACCTGCAATAGGGTACTTTGGATTCAAAACCACAACCTCCAGTTTGGTGGTATAGTCTCCACCGAATTGAGGACATCCAATAATCAATTTTAATTTATTACCTAACTATCAATATTAAATCAACTAAAAATGTAACTGCAAAAACAGACATCTGCCACATTGTAAAAAAGAAAGAAAACGAGCAAACATAATAAATATAAACGACCAGATCCTACAACCAGTAAACGTGAAATAGAAATAAAAAAAACTTGAATTTCACCCACATAAAACCACACAAACCACCCAGCGATAGTAAGTGCTCACGTATCGAACGGACGCGAGGCGCTTTTAGACAAAACTTTAATTGTGGCCGAGAAAAGGGAAGGAAAATGGGCCATTGTATCGCCGAGGCGTGTTGCGCAATCGCGTACGTGCGCGGATTTAGGTGACATGTGGGGGAGTCGTGACCCCCACAATAGCATTTCTTATTATACTCTGTGGTCTTTTTCTGCATCTGTGTATTCGATGGAATATGGAATACTGTAAAAAAAAATGGTAATGATGGGACCGACAGATGTCAGCAGTTTCGTGAAATAGTGATAGGAAATTCATTTTTTGGTAAAGTATGCAATTAAATGGCGATTGACAAGTCAGCGCAAAAACATGAAGAGATGGCACTTAATTTCATTAAAATTTCGTATTTCAAAGAAGGAGATATCTGACAAAAAATAGGATTGTCTGACCTGAGAATCGAACTAAAGACCGGGCAGTCCGCATTTTTTTTTATTCTAATGAATGGCGAGACGAGCATGCCGTTCATGGTAAGCGATACGACAGCTCATAAACAATAGCAGAACCAAACAACACCTCGA
This sequence comes from Hyles euphorbiae, assembly GCA_023078785.2. NCBI lineage: Eukaryota > Metazoa > Arthropoda > Insecta > Lepidoptera > Sphingidae > Hyles > Hyles euphorbiae. The sequence goes on along the minus strand of CM041057.1, from coordinate 3,257,269 downwards.
ATCACAAAATAATGCTTGGCATTCCACTGCGCTCGCCATCCTGAGACATAGGATGTTAAGTCTCAATATGCCCAGTAGTAACTCTGATTACAATGCCCTTCAATCCGAAACACAACAGTGCTTCTACACTGCAACTGTAGTGACAAACTGCCACTAAATTAATGACATCAGCATGACTACTGTGGAGATAATATCTTATCACTAGCTTCCTACATTTTATCAATATTCACAAAGGTTTTAAAATAATCTTATCTAATGACATTATCGGTCACACAGATTTCTGTATATCATTCCTTTTGGGACTGATGAATTATTCCTTTGTTTATTTATTTTGCCGGCATGATTGCTATCGACAGATAATATACACACCTTTTTAAAATTCCAATGCGATATTGCAATTATCAAGGTTTTTCGTTTAAATAAATAATATCAAACCGAACTACCATGATTTTGCCTACCTAGATATCGACCCTTAGAACTTATAGTACCCACTATGTACTATACTATATTAGCCCACAATAGCCCACAGCTGGGCACGGGACTTTTCTACATCCGAAAGTACGGTTATATGGGTTAGGGAATATAGTCTACCACGTTTAGTGCTGGTTGGCGGACTTTATATGACTGTATCTGTATCAGCCCAAATACGTACCACTGCAGGGCACGGACCTACTCTACAATCGAGAATACGATTGAGAGTGGTTAGGCCATATAGTCCACCACGCTGGCCTAGTGCGGGTTGGCGGGCCTACATACCACAGAAATTCTTATGAATCGCTATGGTATGCAGGTTTCCTCATTATGCTTTCCTTCACCGTTTTAGTATGCAAATCCGCAATAAATTCGGTAAATAATAGTTTTAATTCAACCACAGTACGATAAGAAGGGTGGGGGTATATGCCCCCACCCTAACTTAGTGCGGGTTGGGGAACTTAACAACCACAAACATTCATGCTACGCAGAGAAATGTACAAACATATTTCCAGCTTACTACAATATAACTGAAAAGCTGTGATCTCGGGATCGAATCCCGGCTCGGGATAAGTGATATTGGATTTTTCTATTAATCGTCAGCTCTGAGTCAGAAATTTGTCCAACTCCGAGGCAAATTTTTGTGTGATTAAATGATTTGTTCTGGGTGTGTGACACCAAGAAGTTAGTCATAGTTTTTGACATGACACAAGACTCGATCTAAGTGTGGGGTCAGGACTATGTATGTGACTGTTGGGTGTATTTATTATAAGTACGATAGCCGCTTCGCTATGCTTGGCAGAGCTGACAACATGCTTCCTGTGTCACGTCCATATTTGTACTTCCTACTGCGTTCGTGAACACTGTTTAAGGCACTACAAAGAGCTTAAAATAAAACTTGTTTGTTATGTTTGGAAGCTATATTATAGAGGTGTTTATTTATTTATTTATATCGTCATTGAGTAGGTTTTTAATTTTTAAAAACGGTATGCCAACGCCATCCCGCACTAGGCCAGCGGGGTGGACTATATGGCCGAACCACTCTCAATCGTACTCTCGATTATAGAGGAGGCCCGTGCCCTGCAGTGGGATATATATGGGCTGATACAGAAGAAAAAGATGCCAACGCCATCTATAGGCATTCGACAGAATCTACGCTAGTGAATGGAGATTTCACGGACTTCATCAAAAAAGTGGAGTGCATCTCAACGGTCTGCAAGCTAGCAGTAACGTTTGTTGCGATCAAGAGAGCAAATATTATCATCTGAAAATAGTGCTGTAAGAGCGTGGAGACTGTCTCGCGTTGCGTAAGATTGTGATTTCCTACGATTTGATCTGACAAATCCCCACATACGCCCACAACACTAAGCTTTAACTAGCTGTAAAGAATAATAACGAGCATACACCCAGCATTATAACGAACTTACATTCTATTACAGTAAAATCTCAGTAATCACTATTTAAAACCAGAGAGTGCCGATTAATTGGAATGTTTGGGTTACTGGATTATAAAGAAAAAATGTAACACATAAAATAATTTCATAAAGAGAATAAGTATAATGTATGCATGTATGTACATGTGTTCTTGTTCACCTGATTTTATAGTAAACTAGCGGCCCGGCCCAGCTTCGCCCGGGTACAAATAGATTTCTGTACAATAATATGTACGTATTATACATATAAACCTTCCTCTTGAATCACTCTATCTATTAAAAAAAACCGCATCAAATCCGTTGCGTAGTTTTAAAGATTTAAGCATACAAAGGGACATAGGGACAGAGAAAGCGACTTTGTTTTATACTATGTAGTGATGAAACATATCTCAAAATTTATATGTAATTACGTTGTTTTACAATAATGTTTACTTGAAGTCTGCTTATAAGCAACTTGCGAGAAATCGCGGGCGGAAGGTTCCAGATTATTGGACGTATCGGTCTATTGAAGTGCCAGACTAGTGAGCTTATACTGTACATGCTTTCTTGTACACCAAAATTAAAGAAATTTATGAAAAGCTATATTTAACCATTAACACAATTTTAAATTCTAAAAGTCAAAGTTCAACCTGAGTTTGAACCCAGCCACTCAATCTAGTCATTGGCCTTACGATTGCTCCTTTCTAACATTAAGACCTAGTCTAGACTGTAGTCTAGGTTATTAAATTATAAAAGTTATTGAGGGCACCCGTTTATTGGCTAGTTTCGTATAGAAGTTAAGGGAGTTAATTAATAAATAAAATTAGGTTATTTTTTCTGATATTATTCAAATAATTTTCTATACCTACTGATGCTATTAAATCTTGCTTCTAGCGCCCGAATACTGGCACACTACTTAAATATAAGTTGCGCTTAATTACGTTAATCACGATAAAATGTACTGGCTCAGTGGGCCGTGCGCTGTTAAGAGCAACTTATTATTTGAATGGTGTTCCAGTATTCGGGCGTAGATCTAATATAAATGTTTTCACATTGTAGAACGTTTATTTTCCAACGCTTCTTTTGTGGGATCCACAAATAAAGTCTAGACACAATAAGGTACTCATGTACCTTCATTCATAAATTCACGCCTTTTCCCCAGAAGAGGTAGGCAGAGGTGCTACCAGTACACTAACTTTTCGCCTTGGGTATTCCGTCCCACAATATGATAGCTAACACCACCAAATACTAAGTAACACACCAGAATAAAAATTAATAGAAAAATCTAATATCACTTTGCTTGATCTGTGATTCGAACCCTAGACCTCGACTTTGTCATCAATAATTCAAAAACAACATAAAACTCTTACTCCCTAACCACACATAACACTTAAAATCAATATAACATGACAGTGGCAATCAATTTCGCACCGCGAAGTCCGACGTTCGACGCCCGGGCGGCGCCAAGGGCGCGGTGACGCAACATCGATCAGGGTCATCGACCCGGCGGCCACGAAGCCCTAAAATGAGTTAACGCCCGTCTGCGCCCTCATATTGCCGCCCTAAAGGATGAGGTCACTGGATATGACATTGAAATATTTGATTTTAAGGGCAAGTCAGCATTTCAGTATTGAATATAAAGGTTAAAGCGCATTACACTACTTACTGGTGGTATCTTATGTGAGAGGCCGCCTGGGTAGGTCCCACCGCAATGTCTAATCCTCCCACCAAACAGCAGTGTAAACACACTGTTGTGTTTCGGGTTGAAAGACATTACAGCCAGAGTAACTACTGGACATATTGAGACTTAGCACCTTATGTCTCAGGATGGCGAGCGCAGTGGAATGCCAAGCATTTTTAATTCAAGGTGTTTAGTTTTGCTACTGTTCATGAGCGGGCGCATCGCTTACCATCAGGCGAACGGCATGCTCGTCTCGACTTTCAATGAAATAAAAACAACGAAGTTCGAACGTTGTAGGTTAAACTATACGAAATTGCCTAGGTACTCCACATTTTTCTGTGACTCACTCTAGAACAAGAACATATTCTAATTGTTCATTCATTCTGCAATAAATGATTCTGAAATTCTGAATTATGAAATTTTCAAAACGTGTCGTACGTCGTACCCATAGAATAAGTTCTGAATGATAAGTATAATAAAGAATAGTGTTAATTTTAGCTGTGGAAATTTATAACTTAGGACATTAAACGTTCGAACATCGTTTCGGATCATTAAATAATAATTAACCGCCCAGTTTCGAGTAAGCTTGTATTCAAAAGAAAATTTCATTCATCGTAATCATACTTCAAAAGTTTTATTACTGTCGAATTAAGAATTGACTCATAACTTTGCGAACGGACAGTATGACATCATTACCATTGTGGGCCATCTCATTCCGGGCTTAGGATGTTTTCTCAACACAAAAAATACAGTCATGTACCTAAATGAAGCTCTTAGAAACCTCCATTCAATATAAATTTCCCGCGTATTTCTTACGGCCGTTCTCTATATCCTATCATCTTTAACAAGGGGTTAAAAAAGCTACCATGATATGTCGGTACAATTCTACGCTTCTTTAAACGAAAAAATATATATCTATTTTATTATAATTATATATTTATCTAATCTACCTATCTATAAATATATGTACAGTCAGCAACATAAGTCGCTACACATTTCACATTTTATGATAACCCTTTTATGAATTAATATTTCTAATTACTAGTCTGTAGTCGGAAAGTATAATCAAGTAATGTCTTCTTTGTCGATAAGTGCTATACGATATTGGGAATTAATATTATTTTGAATGATAAGACCATTCAAAATTTCATAAATGTGTAGCGACTTATGTTGCTGACTGTACCATATCTATATCTCTTTATATTTGTTAACTGAAACATAAATTGCATCGATATATCTAATAAAATCTCTTTTTAAAGACAGATAGATTATAGAGAACGGCTATTAGACTGTATACCTATCTGTGGTAACAGCAATTTTCTTTAGAATCTGTGACACATGTTTTTTGTAGAATAAAACCCGTAGACGGAAAAACTATAAAACCATAAAACGAGTTAACCTTATAGGTTCTTAGAAATATTTATTATTGTACTCTGGAAAATATAAATTAGAGCAATAGCTTTAAATGTTGTTTCTTTTACAAATTTTGTCATTCAATTGGATCGAAGCATTCAATATTAATTTGTATCAAAGTGTAGTGTTAAATTGTACTTAATTTAAAGTTATTTATAAAATTGCGTCTCGTAACAAAAAATACATTATTTTTACAGTGCAACAATTTGGCTATTTTAGTTTCATTAAACAACATATTACTATCTATCTAATTCAAAAAGTTCCATTTGACATATCTCAAAATTGTGAAAAAGGGATGATGTCAAATAAATCGGTTAGTACAATATCCGATTATTAACGAGATATCGATACCATTTGTTTGCATTTCTTAATCGATTACACTTTATATTTAACATTATTTCGTTTTTTTATGTACATCTTTATCCTAATGAGACACAATTGCAAAAGTCACTTTAGTATTAAGGAACAAAAGTAATGATTTCTTTATTACTAGCGACCCGGCCCACTGAGTCGAAATGGCAATTTTTTGTGACACGATTTTTTTCGGAATTCCCAATTTATTTTGATTCCAACGGTTCGATATTATCAATCCTTACAATATTCATTCTTTGTACATTTTTGTTTAACCCTATAATTTTGGCTAAAAAAATATTTTAGATTTTTGATGTATGGAACGCACTATAAAACCCTAAATTTCTACGAAATCTTGCTAGATGCTGCGTTGAAACCTTATTTTTCTGAATCTTGGTCTGTTCTACTATGCTTGTATACTTCGAACGTCTGTATCGACCTGCAATTTTTTCAGTTATGCAGTTCGAAAGAAAAGATAAAAATCAAAATTTCCTAAAACTCTTTTTACGATTATCTTCAGTAAATTTGACACAAATAAAATAAATTAATCCAATAAATTAACAAATACCTAGGAAAACTTGTATATGTACCGGGCCAGATTTATAATACGAAGGATACAATTGAAAGCCTTTTTCACTTGCTGATTCTCTTAGGTTTATATATTGTAACTTCAACAAATTTAGGGAAACAAGTAGCGCCAGCGCTTTATCAGCAGTGTATGGAACGACGCTGGCCTAGTGCGGGTTGGCGGACTTACATACCATAGAAATTCTTATAAATCGCTATGGTATACAGGTTTCCTCACCGATGTTTTTCTTCACCGTATTAGTGCGTGGTGATTGATTATCAATACACACATGACTCCGAAAAGTCAGAGGTCTGCCCTGGGATTCGAACCCGCGACCACCGTGAACATGTGGGCAGCCGCGTCTCAGCAGTCCGTTTACCAACAGGCCACCACATACACAAAATTATTGTTAAATTATTAAGTTGTTAAATTATTGCCTTTTATTAAAATTATTATTACATTATTTATTGATGGTTGTTCGTTGATAGTATGCTTGTTATTAGCTGATAATTCAGTACTTTTTAAAATTAGAAAACAACTAGATTAAAACTGCTCGATTATTTCTATATTTTTACCGATTATGCGTATACAAATCCGTTTGCATAGTCTCAACTCTACACATGGAAGACCTAACGACGTGACTTTGTAATAACGTCTAGTAAAAAAGTATGTTGTTTAAAATGGTTGTTTTGCTTTATTTAAAGGATTTATATTTAAATTTAGTTATTATGGATTGTAAATCCTGTAATAAAATAAGAATAGCTTCATAATTCTATGGTTTTACGGAAAGTTTTATTGAAATTGTGTGAGTTACGTCTTCACAAAGTTATTTATGATAAAAGTATGAAATGTCAAATGAGACTTCTAGAATTAGAAACTCCATACATACATTATAATATTACCCAAGCTGGGGATCGAACACTGTACCTATTTAAAGCCAACATAAATCACACATCTAGTGTACTTTAGCATCCGTGTATTCAAACCACCCCTTATTTTTCCAACCCGCCGCGTTTCAACCCCTACGCAACCAATTGCTTAGTCAAATCGAACGACATCAAGTCTTTATAATATTTTTCAACGTATAAAACTATTTGAAATAGGAAAATTTTAATGAACTCCTTTTTACTTGTGGTAGGAATGTTATATGTGATAAGCCGCCTGGGTGGGTACTCCCGCCAAACAGCAGTGCAAATACACTGTTGTGTTACGGTCTCAAGAACATTGTAGCCGAAGTAACATTATTTAAACAAAATAAATAAAAATGACACTCCTTATTTAACCTTTAAAAGTATTTTTAATGATACGTAATATTTCTTATTGAATTCAAGAGTACATAATCATAAATGGCTATGGACCGTAAGGCCACTGGTTCGATACCCGAGTGTGATATTATATTTTAAAATTTTTAAATGAGTTAAGCATGCAGTTTATAGAATTGAGATCGAAAAAGAAAGATCTTGTGATATTTGTATGAAAATATTTCTATTTGTATGAATAATTTAATTTACCGCTATTTTCTCATCAATGCGCATGTCGGGGTGTTCTTGTGTAAAACCCATATGATAAATAATTGTAAATTGGCCCTTAGGAATCTACGGGTAGTTGTAGAAGTAATTTTATTAAAGGAAACCCGATTGTGGTTCTATTTCACTACCCACAGTCAGACTGGGTGGGAGCATGACAGTGTGCAATATAAAGCGCGTCCGGACCGTAGACAAGAGATTCGAGATCCAACAGTCGGCTGTGAAACAGTGATAAACGCGTGTTTACTAAAGTGTGTGTGTAAAGTAACAAGTTGTCGCAGATATTCGGATAAACCGTTAATCCGTTAATTATAACGTGTGGTGATAATTATAATTAAATAATTAACACAACTGACTAAGGTCGCAGGAAGTCGCTGGATGCAGGCCGCTTCCAACAGGTCATTGTGGAGATCATTGGGGGAGGCCTATGTTCAGCAGTGGACTTCCTGTGGCTGATATGATGATGATGATGATGAATTAACACAATGGATTTTATTACCGTCAATCCGACATCAGAAGCGGGATCGTCCTACGTTGTAGCCGCAACCGCTTGGTTATCAACATCAGCTGGCGCAGGTTCTGACGTGAGTACCATAACTAATAACTTGAGGTAAATTATGATGACTGGTGACTGTTATGTGTAGCTGTTGTGTGTGACTCTCGTGTGTGATTGTCATATTTGGCCCACGTATGTGGCTGTCATGTGTGGTTCACGTATGTGACTGTCATGTGTGACTCACGTGTGTAGCTGTCGTGTGTCTTTCATGTGTCACTGCCATTTATGGCTATCACATGACTATCGACATTTAGATAAAATTACTTCGTATAGAGAAGCTATCCCATAAACATGTCTCGTTCGATTTTGGTAAACCTTGAAACTGAATCGCTGCAGCGTTGAACAAATAATTAGTCGTCTAACCAAACAGTATAACCATGCAGCGCTAGATCGCTTTCAGGATGTAGTTTTCTCGCGACCAAAAGGTCGCTTACGCGTTTTGAAAGATTCGTGTACGGTACATCCACTGCACCTAGGTGGGACACATTTCTCACAAAGAACGTCTTATCTAGTGTAACATTGATATCGATGACTATCAAATTGTAACTACCTATATGAAGGAGTTATACGAAAAAAATAAACCTACTACTAGAACCTATCAAGAAAAATTGATGGGCATCTGTTCAGCTGTGCTCTTGGTATTGTAATAGCCCATGTGCTGCGGTGAACTGCTTACCATCAGGTGACACACCAACTCATCTGCCTGTCTAGGCCATTAACTGTTATCAGGAGCAGTGACATGGAGCTGTGACTGTGTGCCCTGGAAGTTCCAAGACACCTGCATCTTCACAGGAGTGTTTCAAATTGGTGAGATCTTTCCATTTTTGTTTGAATTTGGTTTTGCCATTTTACTTTCGTTAATTCTTAGAGCAATTTAAGAAAATGTGACGAAGTGCGCAACAATAGAGATTACTTAAAGAAAACACGACCTTAAAGCAAAGGTACACAGATACCAATCTCAAAAAGGGATATTGCATTGTTCCAGACAAACTTCATGGACTCTATGATGAAAAGAAATGCAGACGGCAGGTGCAGAGCACGCCCCGCCGCGCCGGTCCGAACTGTTGTATCGGCGCAGCAAAATCAAATCTTAATACATAAGACCTACTTAGTAGTTGGACCAAAAACAAGCCCACTGAGTTTGATTCGCTGGATCAATTCACAGCTGGGTCGTGTCGCGTTATTTCCAGTGGTAAAGTAAGCCCGCTGAGTTTGTTTCGCCGGGTCTTCTCAGGACAGGGCCGCGTTGGATCCGGTGGTAATTTTAAAACGTTTTTACCTACGTGACGTTTCGTATATCCTCATGGTCCAAACAACGACAGGGTGCCCGTGCACTCCTATTACTCCCGAAGCATAGAATCAAGCTAGGCTCGATGAGAATAATACACTCAAGCATTTAAGTTATAATTGATTCCAAGAGTTCATTAAATGGCAATAGCATTTCGTAAGAAAGATTCGTAAGGTTAACATTTTCATAGACACAGTTCACATGAAGTAATTTAATAATTAATAATTACTATAATTATTGAGGGGTTTCTTTGAGACCTGTGAAAAAAAAAAAGAAGAAAAAATACAGTCTGATCTGCCCAGTTATGAAAAGAAAAAGGAAATTTGTGTAAGCTAAAGGGGAATTATCCCGGTCTAGCACAGTTCGGTCCAGTTTTAAAACTGAAGGAACAATCTGCGCACTTGAATGATTGTCTGAAGGGAATGCTTTCCGGACCAGACTGTATAATAATTATTACCATTTTGCGAATTGTTATATTATGTGAACTGAGTCAGGATGAACGAACGAATGATTTCCTTAAATGATGTATAGACAGTAGACACACACACGAGGACGTGTGCTCGTCAGTATGGCCGTGTCGGGGTGTTCTTGTGTAAAACCCATATGATAAATAATTGTAAATTGGCCCTTAGGAATCTACGGGTAGTTGTAGAAGTAATTTTATTAAAGGAAACCCGATTGTGGTTCTATTTCACTACCCACAGTCAGACTGGGTGGGAGCATGACAGTGTGCAATATAAAGCGCGTCCGGACCGTAGACAAGAGATTCGAGATCCAACAGTCGGCTGTGAAACAGTGATAAACGCGTGTTTACTAAAGTGTGTGTGTAAAGTAACAAGTTGTCGCAGATATTCGGATAAACCGTTAATCCGTTAATTATAACGTGTGGTGATAATTATAATTAAATAATTAACACAACTGACTAAGGTCGCAGGAAGTCGCTGGATGCAGGCCGCTTCCAACAGGTCATTGTGGAGATCATTGGGGGAGGCCTATGTTCAGCAGTGGACTTCCTGTGGCTGATATGATGATGATGATGATGAATTAACACAATGGATTTTATTACCGACATCCGACACGCACATATTCTCATTTCTTATACAGGGGTGAAATAATAACACGCAATATTTTTTAAAATAATTTTGCAAACGGCGCAAAAATATTACGAGCGTAAACAAGTTTTAAATACACATTACCTAATTACTATAGTATATAAATAATACATAGCCATATACATAATAATAGGTTAAAAATAAACACACACTAAACTTGAATACTAAGCAATGAACAAAGGTCGATTACGTCACGTGTGACGCAACGGCACTCAAATGTGGTGTGCAATTTCGTCGGAGCACATAACAGGCAGCGTGGCCGAGCGGTCTAAGGCGCTGGTTTTAGGCACCAGTCCGAAAGGGCGTGGGTTCGAATCCCACCGCTGTCAAATAGCTTTTTGTATTTTTTATTTTTATTCGAATAATTTAGAAATTATTTCACCATTCCATATTCCGAAAATATTAAAACATGCATTTAAAATATATATTTTTTGTAGTTGATAGTGATTTTGTACGACTGAAATACATAATAGTAACCGTAATTCGATTTGTTAACCATGTTTTAAGTAGAAAATGATTCCTAAATAATTAATTGCAATTTTAAAATACTTCATAAGCATTTGAAAGCAGAAAATAATAATTAGAAAGGTAAAAGAACACAATAATATTAATAATGATTTCTGAGATTTACACATTGAAATAGAAGTATTTTTTAAAGCTGTAAAGTAATCGAAACGCCATTCGCCAATGAATTAGTAACAAAAATACTTTTATTTCCCAATAATATTTTTTAAGTATTGTTATGTTTGACGCGGCGCGGCGTGGCGTTAGCACTAGCAGACCGAATCATACGCCAGGCATAGAAATCATTGCGAATTATAATCATCTAATCGATAGTAATCATCTATTTCACAGTATTTTCACTTGTGAAAATTCACACGTTATTTGTCACATACCCATTGTTGCTAATTGCTGAGACATTTCTTTTCTGCTGGCACGAAAAAGATAATATATTGCACCTGATAGTGAGTGTTGTACAATATTTATAATTTTAGACAGTACACTTTTTATTTCATTTCGTTAATTATTCGGTTCAACCCTCCTTCTAGTACATATATCAAAATTGGGAATCAAAAATATCCAAACATATTTTTACGCTACTCACAAATATTTGTATCGGGTCTGGGTGTTTGGGATACCGAAAAGTCCCTCATAGTGTTTGATACCCACGAAACAAGAACTAGATCTGAGTGCGGGGTCAGGCTTATGTATGTGACAGTTGGGTGTATTTATATTTATACAAAATTGAGTCGTTAAGAAAAGTCGAAAAAATCGTTCGAAACGGACAAAACATTCGACAAACTTTTAGTTGTGATTTGAAAGCCTCAGTGGTGTAATACATTACGCCGACTGTGAAACGATATATCGCGAAACAAACTCCTTAATAATATGTCTGCGTGCTCTAACATTTTTTGTTTCAAGTCTGGGTGTATGCAAGACAAAAATCTCTCGTAATTTCCGATAGCCATCTTATCTGTAGCGCCTTGTATCTTGTTATGGGTTCGAAATAGTGTCCTTAGTATATTATAGGGGCAAACGAGCATGCGGTTCACCTGATGGGAAGTGATCACCGCCGCTCATCAACATTTGCAACACCATAGTGCATGGAAATACGTCGCCGGCCTTTAAGGCCTTTAAGAGCGTATTCATCTACGCATATTCGCTATAATATATATCGCACTAAAACGGTGAAGGAAAACATGAAGAACCATGCATACCATAGTGATTTATAAGAATTTCTATAGTATGTAAGTGCGCCACAACCCGCACTAGGCCAGCGTGGTGGATTATATGGACTAACCACAACTCTCAATCGTACTCTCGATTGTAGAGTAGGCCCGTGCCCTGCAGTGGGACCGACATGGGCTGATACAGATACAGATATTCGCTATCCTTATAAAATAATGAACACAAGGATACTGAGAAAGGATGCGATAGCAGTTTATGGATATTTATGTGTTCTAAACGTCAAGAGCGGGTGATGTGTTTTGTTTGTAATCAGTAGGGGTCAGAAGTAGCACTGATAAGGGGTCAATGCCGTCATGAATACTACGAGGAAGTGATAATAGTGCATCAAGACTTTGGATAATTACTGGATGCCGAAGGATATTCTAAAAACGTTAGATCGCTGTACTTATGTATTTTTTCTGGCAATAACGTGTTCAACTTGACAAAAAAAAGTATGATGCGGTGAAAAATGTATTCAAGAAAAACCATTACGGCAACACTATTAAAAATATAATTATGTTGGTCAAATAATATTATACCGATATTACATTATAACACGGTTTTTGTTAGTTTTGTGATTTAAAATAAACAAAGATTCTATTAAAAGCAATAAATATAATACTTCTTATTATACATATTGTCGTAGTTCATCGGGTTGGCATATTGATAAAAAATTCGATCTTAGCGCCCTTATTAAAAAAAGACATTTTTTGCCAAGCAACATAATATTTATGATTTAAAGAGGTGTTTTAATAATCAATAAAACATAGAATAAAATTACTTTTTCTCTTATAAAACTACGCGTGGAAATAGTGACATGGCTTCTTTATTTAAATCGGTTAACTACTAAATACAACATACTGCAACATACTATGGCAAAAAAAATGCGAAAACACCAAAAACTACGAAATATTTAAGTTCCCAAAACTCTAATGCGAAATTCCTGTAATACATTAGCCTCTGCGCGGGACTCAAACTCCCGGCCACTCGTTTCATTTATCTAGTTCTCGCCTCACTAACAACTCAATTACCTTAAAGACACAAACAAGTGTTAATTGTTATCACATTTAGATAAAAACAATTTGCTGTTTACATGTTATTTAATTAGCTCTCACACTTTCAACTTAGTTATCGGTTTTGCTGCTTGAGGTTTTTAACCGACTGAGAAAACGAGGTTCGCGATTTAATGAGTATAAGTTCAATTGACAAAGTTTGGCGCAGTCGGTTAGACACCGCCCGTGAAATGAGAGGCCGCGGATTTGACCCTCGCACCGAGAGAACAATGCACAAACATTTCTTTCGGGTCTGGGTGTTTGTGTCTTGTATCTCGTAGTTCTTGATATCCACGACACAAGACTCGATCTTAATGTGGGGTCAGGACTATGTATGTGACTGTTAGGTATTATTTATTATTGTAATTCAGATATTTTTATTTCATTATCATCTGCCTTAAGAAATTAATTGCTGATTATTTCTGTATTTAACACTAGATTTCCAATATGAAGATAAGATTTACAATGAAGGACCTTAATTAATTAATATTTATGCAGATAGTTTTTGAGTCCAATCCACATCAAGAACATATTATTTCGCGTGTCTACTAACTATATTTCCCGCGTGCCGTCGACTATATTTCCCTTCCGTAGGAGAGGACATCCCGTGCCAACAATTTGAATTTGAAAGAGTAGAAAATATGTATATTTGGTTTCCTGACTCATCCCACGGGAACACTACATTTTTCGGGATAAAAAGTAGCCTATGTGTTAATCCAGGGTGTCAGCTATCACTATACCAAATTTCATCAAAATCTGTTGAGCCGTTTTTTCATGAAAGAGTAACAAACATCCATACATACATACAAACTTTCACCTTTATAATATTAGTAAGGACTAGATTTCCAATATGAAGATAAGATTTACAATGAAGGACCTTAATTAATTAATATTTATTTAAATTAATAAATAAAATTAAAGTTAATTTAATTTCAAAATATTCTGGATAAGATAAAGTCACATTTTTTCATTTTTATTTCTTTAAACGTATTTTTTCTATTTTTACACATTTTTTCATTATTATTGTATTGTCATCAGTCCTGGATAAGTATGCAAAATTTCGAGTCAATCCGACATTTTGAATGAAGTCAAAATCATGTTCCAAAATTCCGTTACATACTAACATAATATAACTGAAAGCTGAAGCTAATAAAACGATATAAAAAAATTGCAATTAAATGTTGTGCACATGGAGAAAAGGAAAGAAATATCAGGTTTTCTTCCTGCAGTGGAATGGGGCCTACTAAAACTAAAAACTATTTTTTTTTTTTAATAATACCTTCATATTGGCAGCAACAAATCCTTTCAACACAATGCACAAAAGGATTTCTTTCAATCTGTATGACTGATAATATTGTAAAGATGTTTTTATAATGTGCCTGGTATTATATGTAAAACAGCTGATGATATGAAGTATATTTTAGACGTCAACCATTTTATTACTTACATTTTCTTTACTACTTGTGGTTGGTCTCGCATATGTGAGAGGCCACCTGGGCAGGTACCACCACAAAGTCTAACGCCCGAATACTGGAACGCCATTAAAATAATAAAATGCTCTTAACAGCGCACAGCCCACTTAGCCAGTACAATTTAATCAGGATTAACGTAGTTAAGCGCCATTTATATTTGGTTATATTTATAGTTGCGTTATTTGGGCATATTTCTCGCTCCAAACAGCAGCCTTAATCCACTGTAGTGTTGTAGTTTGAAGGACTTTGTAGCCAGAGTAACTAATGCATATATTGAGATTTAGTATCATATTTTCACAATGGCAAGCACATTTTGAAGCATTATTTTGTAATTAATGGTGTTGTTTAGCTTTGCTACTGTTTCTGTGTAGTCCTTATGCTTAATAACAGGCTGAATGGCATGCTCATTTCGCTATTCATTGCAATAAAAAATCACATAATCCTGAAGTTATAGTAAGGTGCCTTTGTATAAAAAATTATGGGGACCTTTGGAAATTCTGATCTGTGAAATCTGAGCAAAACTTTTATTAAATATTGGTCTGTCTACTGTAAATTTCATAACAATTGACGAGAATGCAAGCACACTCTGCTAATTTTAACTGTTTGTCTTGTGCATGCCAAGATTTCATTGTTGACTCGAATTTTAGTGGTCTAAATGCAGAATATTTGTGAATTATAAAGTAACTCTGCTACTTTATTCCAAAGAAAACCAATGAATAAATCGACAGTCCCTTCAGAAATTATTGAAACTGTTAATTACTACTATATACCAATAAAATTTTAGCAAATTCATTGTTTAATTATGTTCATTATATGCACTTTCAATATTATTTGATTGAAAATCAACTGAAAGAATAAAATTTGTGTATATATTTTATTTTAAAGAATTATAAATTCTAATCTATACTTGCAATTAGTGCAACAACACATGCAATTTTTTCAGTTTTGATAGTTACTTTAGAAACATTTAAAATATGTACATAGACATCTGGGACCAAAACAAAAATAATATAATGTCACAACATGGATATTCACGAGACAAATCGTGAATGTGTATTTTCCGTCTAAGAAGATAGGCAAAATATTAATATATATATATAATATGTAAAGGTCCAGTGACCGAATTGCTTTGGAGCACATCACATAAAGAGTTTTTCTTTAGTAATTGGTACAAAAAAAAACAGTATATTATATGACAAAGAAGCTACATATTATACTAACGGCCCGGCCGAACTTCACCAATGTGCATATAGATTTCCCTACAATAATATGCACATACTATACACATAAACCTTCCTCTTGAATCACTCTATCTATTAAAAAAAACGCATCAAAATCTCTTGCATAGTTTTCAAGATTTACGCCCGAATACTGGAACGCCATTCAAATAATAAGTTGCTCTTAACAGCGCACGGCCCACTTAGCCAGTACATTTAATCGGGATTAACGTAGTTAAGCGCCATTTATATTTAAGTTGCGTTCCAGTATTTGGGCGTTAAGCATACAAAGGGACATAGGGATATACGACATAGGGACAGAGAAAGCAACTTTGTTTTATACTATGTAGTGATGATATAGCCACTTAACATTTTCATTAACACTGTTCTTCTTTCAATTTCATTTTTATTTGATTGTTATGATAAATCTTATATTGTTTGCCAATTATTATGTCAAGGGACTCATAAACAAAGACATTGGGGAATTGTCTATTGAATATGGTACATAATTGTTCATTGAATTATAAAGAACAATGTGTACAATCTATAATACCTAGAGACTCTAATACATTGTTTGAAACATAAAAACATTTCAAAGATACATGGACAGCGCATTTTTTTTTTTTACTTATTTTACTTACTTATTAGGAAACAAAGACTTATAAAATCAGATTAATACCCATAAGATAAACAAGTAATACACAGTCACTTTATGAAATAAGCATTTGAAAAGTAATTACAACCATTTACTTAAGTACTTAGTATGGCTTAGGTTTTAGTCTAGCTCAAACATAAACTCAGATTGTGACTAACATATTGTTGAATTAGAAATTCTCCAGAATAGTTTATTGGCATGAGTCAATAGATTATTTTTGTAAGTAAACTAAAAGGCATTATTAGAGCTATGACCTTTGAATACATGATGGGAAAAAACTGAAGATTAAATGAAATAATGACTTTAAGCAAATGAGTTTACATTAATTTTTCCAATACAACATTTAATTAATGCATAAAATATACAATTTGCCAACTTTATATAATTTCCTTAGTGCCTAGTGGTATTTTTTTTGCAGTCCTGTTTTTTGAGTTCCCTATTTGTCTATGTCTAGGTTTTGCATTACAAACTGTATGATAGTAATAACAGATGTATGAGATGAATTATATTGCTGGTAAACAGGCATAAAACATCAATTTCATAGATTGCCCAGAAGGTTAAACATGCATACGAATTGCGTTAATTGACATTAATTGAATGTGCCGAAAGCATAATTCCGCGCAAAATTAACAGCAATGAAGACATGAATCCCAAAAAATAAACACCATATAGGATGACTCACAAACTCAATTCAGAGGGAACTTCTTGGCTCCTGCAGATATGTAGGAGTAACAAGAATTAAAAAACAAACATTCTAATTTCGAAATTATTTTTTAAAGCGCTCGTGTGTTTATCATATAAATAAATATTTAAAAATGTGTTTTATAAATAAAACACGAAATAGAATAATCTTTTGAAAATAACTACTCGGGTGCTTTGAAACACTGGCAACTCGTAACATAAACAAAGATAATTTAAAAATAAAATCTTACTCTTTTGCAACTCCAACCGAACTGCGACGGGATTTGCGGAACAAAAAAACTTGCCTCTCAACAGCACCGAACCAAATTAAACGCAGTCATAACACAAAACACCCACTATAACAACCTTTCACGTCCATTTTGTGCGATTATATTAATTAATTATTTACATTTAAGATCACATGTTATAAAACACTGAGCACAATGAACGTATGTTACATTGCAACACACACAATCTGAAACGAAAGAGGCACCATTGCATCACTCGCGGCGAAAATAACTTTGCAGAAAGGTTCTATTCATTCGTTTGAGATAAATTCTATAGATAAAATACATAAACAGCGACGATTAGCGAACACGAAGAGCGAAAAGCTTGGAAATGTTGAAATGAATGAAATATCGGTGTTACCATATTTGAATTTTCTTTCTACCAAAGCCATTAATAAAAATATCGATAACTTTATGATTGTGAATGTGCTATATTGAAAGAAAATTATAGAATTGAGAAGTATTTTAAGATAAAATAAATACTTTAAGAGAGTATTAATGTAGCGGCCCCATATTATTATGGTCAATACAAATACAAATAAATTTATTATTTCTACTATGATAGTATAAATTTTCTTACGTTGCAGTACAAATTGTTGTGCATTAAAAAAACGTCAAACAGAAAGCTTTTACACGTTTCGTTACACACAGAAAACTTGCAATATCAGCATAATAAATTAAAAATCAAAAAGGGAAAAAAATATGAAGGGTCATGACTCACAGGGTAAATTTTTTGTATATAAAAACTATATACTCATAGGCTCAGATTGTTTTTTTCTTCAGCTGGTATGGTAGTAGTATGGACTCATAGCATTGTTTTGTTGGTTGGTTGGTCTATTCTTTCGTTATTTCTACTTGGGTCTTGAACTTTATCGTTTGTGACATCGGGTTTCTCTGATAGCTATTTATTAAATGTACAAAATTATATATAATGTGCAGATTTTGTCCCAACTTGACAAATATGAAGCCGTTAATAGGAAATTAATATCCACTCGGACGCGTTTACAGGGTCTCCCAGAACAGCACAATGCGCAAAGATTTTGTTCCCGATATCCGCTCTAGGAAATACCTTAATGATGAACAATAAGTACCTATAAGTATTTAAAACGTGCATAATGTTTCAATAAAAGACATAATAAACTAAATATTTTTTATTTATGCTAGTATTAAGGTGTCATAAATATTACTACATAGCTTTTAACCGCAACTTTGTCTGCGTGTTGAAATGTATTTACAATATGTTTTATATTATTAAATATCACTTGTGATCCCGTTGTATGTAGACCTACTTAATTAACCACAATTTTTCCCATTCATCCCAACCTAAAAATTCAAAATCCTAATAGGTCGTCATAATTTAATTTTGATTATCGTCGATGATACCATTAACGACTGTTCTCTATATTCTATCTATCTTTAACAAGAGGTTAAAATAGATACCATTACTATGTCGGTACAATTCTGCACTTTAATAAACTAAGATTGAAATATAGGATTGTCTTACCTAGCTATCTTTAAAAATGTGCACCATATTTATATCTCACTATTTTTGTTAACTGAAACACAAACTGTATCGAAATATCTAATGAAATCTCTATTTAAAGATAGATTATAGAGAACGGCGGTATATCGCGATTCAACAAAAATAGGTATATATATTTATCTATTCTAGTTATCTACTAATATTTTTTTATTTAAAATTTTATTGTACATCTAAAACTAACTATACAGAAATACTTAATATACGCACCATATCTATACCAATCTAATTTTGTTAACTGAAACATAAATTGCATCGAAATATCCAATGAAATCTCTTGTTAAACAAGGATAGATTAAAGAAAACGGCCGAAACTTAGTTATTTAGGTAAGTTCGGCACTCCCGTAAAAATGTCTTAACTTCCCTTCTTCCTCCAAATATGAAATATCGAAAACCACATAGGTACAATAATTGTACTTATTATTGCACAGCACCTTATTTATTTTTTAAATGAAGGTTTTTATGCCTGTTACTTCATTTAAAATTAGCTACTAAATTAAATATTGAAGTTCTGGTACTTTAAACTGTGGATATGCAAAGAAACATAACACATTATTTAACTATGTATTTCTTATAAAGAGACACCATAGGGAGATGGAAT
Source organism: Hyles euphorbiae (assembly GCA_023078785.2). Lineage (NCBI taxonomy): Eukaryota > Metazoa > Arthropoda > Insecta > Lepidoptera > Sphingidae > Hyles > Hyles euphorbiae. The sequence goes on along the minus strand of CM041057.1, from coordinate 3,237,658 downwards.
TCCAATTTTGTAGTTCACATTTTAAAAACCTGACACATTTTGATAACTACATACTGGGTATATCAAGGCTGCTACCGAAAACGAAGCCGGATGGTAGTTTCAGTGAGTACAAACACAATGCAACTAAAATTTTTGCAAAAAAACGCGAGGATTTCATTGTATGATTTTTTAAATATCGTAATTTTTGGGTGGTAAATCGATAGTTTTTGATAAAATTGTAGTTTAAACTCTTTTATCCCTTAAAGTCCTTATAAATAAATGGGCATACACTATTATTTTACGAAAAAAATGAATTTACCATCCAAATACGACCACAGGAAAAAATAACAAAAAAAAAATCGTCACTTTTTTTTCAACATTTTCTGTTGCAGTGTCTGAAGTCAATAAAACTTCCACCCAGCTTCATTTTCGGTAGCAGTCTTGAGATACCCTGTATACTATAGAAATTCATAGAATCTCATTTCCTTAACCCTAATTTCATTCCAGGTTCATCAAGTATACACGAGATATTTGGACATGGAGGACATCGACCCCACATTAGCGTACGTGCCCACCCCCACCGCACCCATTGTGTAAATTACCAAGAAATTTTTGTGCAGCACCCTAATTTATTTCCAACAAATATGAACCCTGCAAAATTAGCTATGTCAGTCAAAGTCCTGTGAAAATCAGTCCAGCCATTCTAAAGATTAGAGGTCATGAACTGACACACAAAAAAATATTTCATTTTGGTATAGGTATTGTTGATCTAACAATATGTAGTTGGAATAAACATGTTATTTACACTGTACAAATACACTTATAATTTTATTTATATGTATAGATTACACACTAGATACAGAAAACTGTAATTGTTTATTATTTATTAATATTTTCTGTATGTCTTGGCTACTCATACTTTACAGTGGGCGGGTTTGCATTCAGATCATAATTTGGAGAACCTGTGGAATATTGTGAACGACTATGGGAGCTAGATCTTGCATAGTCATCATATGTGTGTGGCTGACATCCAATTTCCGTTTCAAATATTATATTATTTATTCTATGCCTCACAATTGCGTTAGTTGACTTATCCATCTTTTTTAGTTTGGCTGCTATATATTCCCCAAAAAGAGTGTCCTCATCTTTTTCTTGAGGCTGAATTTGCCTTTGGACCACTGACTGCATGATGGTTAAGGCTTGTGAAACTATTTCTTTATTAGGATTCCTCCAGGGACGTTTAATGATTAATTCATCTGCCGATGTCTGAGACCCATCGTTTGGCAGTGGTTGAGCATCATTGCTCTCGTCTGGTGTATCCTGTAATTTAAATATTTTAGAATATAACTGATTACCATCGAACCATGAAAAACGGAAATCTGGGTATATTGCAAGCACATTTGCCTACCTTTTCTGGGTAAAAGTTTCAATATTTATATATGAATGAATTTAACAAATTATATGGGCGGGAAACTGCAATACATTACCCATTTTACTGTGAAAATTAATTTTGTAATTAATTTTAATGAAATGATGCATTGTTTACTTACTGTGTCGATCGTTGCAACCGGATTATTCTTATTTATAAGAAAACTTAATGATTTGTATCCAACCATTTGGATTGATACGCAGAGTCTGAGTTTGACTTCTTTGAGTCAGTTACTCTTCTTTTTTCCCTGTAAAACTGACTCGTTAAATTTTTTATTTTTCTTTCAATTTCAATACAGTTGTGTTAAAATGATTTGCGATTTCTTGTAATGCATCGTAACGTTTTGTTCGATTTTTGTATCCACTATGTGTAGCATTCCATAATAGTTCATTACTTTGGTAAAAATGTATTAATTCAAGCGTTTTTTCGTCGTTCCACTCCATGTCACAAATTATTTCTATTTCTACACTATAATAAATAGTAGTAAGGTAAATAAAATAATATTTATTATTTACTTTTCGGCCTTCGGGCATAGGTAGGGTTGCCAATTTTTATTAGAAGACCACAGATTAGGTAAACTGAAATGAAAGACGGAGAAATTAATGGACGAAGACACTATTTAAAGTGATAAGTATTTTTTTATCCTTTATTCGCACTTAAATAACAATTTTTCATGATTTTTTATATTTGTATGAGTGTAACCGACTGTAAATTTATTTACTAACATCAGGATCATTATTTCTCAGTTTTCATAAGACTCTGTTTTGCTCTTCCCGCCACTTTACTTCATGACCATTTTAAATAGTGTGTAAAACACACTTTTTTAATTATAATATTTAGAATATCATAACTAGTCTATAATCATTAATATTATGAATGCGAAAGTAGTTCTATGTTTGTTACCTTTACGGTTTACCCCCCTAAACCACGAGACCAATTTTGATGAAAATCGGAAAGGAAATATGCTACTTTTTATTGTAATGTGAAGGGTTGCAAGCAAAGATTACTCCCAGGAAGTGATCTGTGGTTGCAAGGGATAAAAGTTTGCATGGAAAAATCTAAACCGCTTCAGTTACAATCGTCAAACTTCCTACTTTTGTTACTCATTATTATCATCAATAACAGCATACCAACTTCGTTTTCGCAAAAGTAACTTCAAACGGGGTTAAAATAAGGTTTGAAATGTCAATGTTAATGTTACAGGAGAAATTGCTGCAGTATTTCGATAAAATTTAATTTTGTTATTATACCTACAAAAGAATAATAATGGCGTGAACAATTTTGGACAAGCATACGGCCATTTATTTTTATTGATTTCATTGGTATACAAATGAGTACCTGAGACACCCTTTGTCAAAAATCTAGTTTCAGACTAAGAATTGAAGTTTGCGGCCGCCATTTTGAACTTCTTAGTTATCCTATGTCTATGTATTAGATCCGATGTCTGAGGCATTTTTTATTCGAAAAAAAAAACAGTATAAAAACTGGTATTTTTGTAGTATTAAACAATACAGCACATAAAATGTCTAACTCATATCAGTACTGTAATCAAAAAGTAACCACCTGGACTCTAGTAATAACAATTAAGGAGGAAACATGTATTTTTGTGTCTGACAAATAAACTCAAAATTACTGGACCAGTTTTAATATTATTTATACTATAATAATAGCATTTCGTCCTGGAAAAATATAGCTATATTTTTCTCTAAAAGGACATAACAATGGAAATGAAAAATCAAAACCACTGAATATATTTCTGTGTAAATGTGTATTTTGCTTTCATATATAAATGAAAAAAAAATATATATAATTAAGCATAGGGGTGAAATAAGGGTTGAAATATTAATGATGTCAAAATATTTTGCTGAGTGATCAGTAATGGAAATTAAAAATATTGTCATACATAAATTCTTTATTGGCAAGTGGTACATGGTAGGTGTGTAGTGGTAGGTATGACTAAGATAGAAAAAAAATATAGGTACTTATTGTATTAATTGGAAAGTATTGTGAAATTTTATCTCTATTTTAATTTTTTATCCTGCAAAAATGGATTTTAAAGTGTTCATTTCAAACTTGTTAGCTATCAGATTAGTAATGATTCAGTACAAAATAGTCACTTTTTGATGTTCCTATGAAATCTTTTAAACTATGCTACCAATTTTTATGCAGTTTTGAAATATCAGATAGAGTAATTACTAAAAAGGAAGGTATACATAAAAATGTGCTATTTATTATTATTATTATTTACTGCACCATCCAATATCATCTTAGCTAAATTAAGATATTCAAATGTTTTATTTCACTGACCTGGTACTATGAAACACACTAATTTTATAGGCATAACATTGGCAATTTCTAATGTGGAATGAAAGAATATCTGAACATACCAAGCTGGAGAGACTTATTCCCTATAGTTTGTGCATACAAACACAATTAAAGACAACATCTCACTTTTTGACACCAAGAATGTATCATACATACCATAGTAATTATGAATATAGGTCAAAAACAACACAAAATTAATTAAAGTAGAATTTTATTGAAAAAATCACGCTTATATTAGTATTTACACCCACTTAATAGTCCGAACAGCATAATTTGTGGCTGTTTTAGGTTAGGATTATCTTGTTGAAACTGTTGCTTCTTTCCGTGCCGCGTCTTGCAGTAGCTGGGTGTCGACCTCGTCTGCCGGCAGCTGCACATATCGGACCACCGATCCTCGGATAAAACAGTTCTTTACCGACAGCATATGAGGATATTTGTCCGGGTCGATGACGCTTATATCCGACAATTTAATGTTGAGATATTGATCCACAGAATGTAACGTCCCGCATATACTGAGGTCATTTTTAAGCTCTACAACAACGTCTTTTCCAATCAGAGATTTGAAAAACGAGTAGAATAACATTTTTGTTTATTTTGGCAAAATTATCGCCCGCCTCAAAATGACAGCAATTTATCGAAATGAGCTTTCCCAAACGTCACAATTGACAAACGTCAAAAAGCTTTCACGACGTTCCACTAAGCGTTCACGGTGCTCAAAAGCTAATTTCACTGCACGTCCTGTGATGGCTTACAATTTATTTCTAACTCGTCCTTCACAGAGTACTTTGTTACATAGGAATCATCATGCATCAACGCTCAAAAAGCCCCTCATCGTAATAGCCGTTCCATTGGGGTTTATGATTGTAAGTTGTATTGCTCATGGACAAGTTGAACGCGCGGGAAAAATCGTGGTCGTGAGCGTGAGTGTCGTGACCATTAAGTGGAACGCATGGATGGGCCGCGGCCGGCGCGGCGGTTATTTTCGTAAGGATTATAGCTATTACACACTAGCGACTGAACACCGGCAACTGTGACATTCTGTAGGTTAATTATGAGCATACACACCTACTCGCCGCGTTACGCGCCGTGCTGGTCGTCCCGGTGACTTAGTGACTGCTAGTTGCCAGCGACCAATAAAAGCACAGGTTCAATACATAGAAAGTATAATTCGAAAAATCTGTGCAATATACGAGTACCATGGTTTTGTAAGCCACAATAATCCATCAAACGAATGCACATTCTTATGTTATTTTTGAATCTCATTTCAAAAATATCCATCCTGTCTCTCATCCGACATAAGATTACTAACAGTTCATTACAATTTACAACTCTATGCTCTAACGCTTTATAATCTCCGTTTGAAACAAAGATGTACCCAATTTAATTCTACAGTTCATTTTTTTTTATCTTTATAATAATTAGTAAAGCTAGTTTTGCATCTTTTTCGATGACTATTGCGCATGAATTAATGTAAAAGAATCACTACTCTCGTCTTGGTCTCCGGTCATCCCTCTCTGAAAGCCTGTTTTGGTTGCCTCAAGGTTTATTCTTTGCATCAATTAGTGATAGTGGACAAGCGACTGGTTGACAGTGTGCTATAGGTCTTAGTTCGAGAGGCGCTAACCTCACCTACCTCAATGATAAAAGATATATAGAGGATCACGCACAAAAGTAGCTATATATGTCAAGTTATAGTTATGTTAAGAATATCGACGCGGAATGTACATTTATGTATCTGTCTCATTTACACAAAGCTGCCTTGTCCCTTAATGAAAGAGACAAATAATAATTCCTTTGTTTCGAATATGGCAATATTTTGTTCACTAACCACACTGGGACCGCCCATAGACCAAAATGACGCCATTTTAGTTATGCTTTCGAAACCACAGACTATTAAACCAAAAACTGCATGAAATGTCAAACTGTGGCGTTATCTGTCAATCGGAGTAAACAAATCTGCACAATCAAAGAATTTCGGATTATTCATTGGTTAATCTCGTTTGTTAAGTTTGTTTAGTTTGCTTATTAGTTTAGTTGTTAAGTTTTTAAAATTAAAATGCCTCAGTGTTGTGTTAAAGTATTCGAGTCGAGTTCAAGCAAAAAGGACCCTAACATTTCTTTTCATAGGTTAGTAACTGTTTTTACGAACTACTAACAAATATGTGCTAAATTTACATTTTGGGTTTATTTTTATCATTTATAAATGTATTTGGATCTTGTTGATTAAGTTTTAGACTCTTCTAGGCGTTATTTATACAAGTAGTGTAAATAACAACCTCATTGTTTGTTTACACACAAGTTTAGGGATGAGTGGATTCGATACGAAATTATTCATATCGATATTATCATTTTTAAATATTTTGATCATTATTTTTCAAAAAAAGAAAAAAATAGTTTATATTTAAATATATATTCAGACCGACAAACAAAGTGAAATTAAAAATATTTTTTAGATTCCCTATAAACATACAAACCAGGACAAAATGGATACAAAAAATTGGAAGCTATTGGAACCCTGCAATAAATACATTTATTTGTTCATTACATTTTGAAAAAGAAAACAGCTTTCCAACAATATTTCCGGTAAGTGAAATTGTAGTAATTATGATATTTTATCTAATAATCCTATTAATAATACAACTGTTAATCAATAACAAAGATGACATGCATGATAATTTGGACAATTGGTAGTCTATTGTCTAATGTTCTGGAGAACCTTTTAATGAACAGAAATAGTTTTTGACGTGACAACGTCTTAAATTAGGTTGCGGCTGGGAGTCACTTATGAAAAAGTGTAACGCCCGGTAACGTTACGATGAGTCACCGAACGAGAGAGAGGCCCGCCGAATGCCTTGCGTCTCTCTCCCACTCAACTATGATCGGTCTGCGGCGCGGTATGATTTCCTGCCTTCGTTCGAGATCTCCGCTACAATTCCTTTATTCAAAATCAAAATTAAAATATTCTTTATTCAAATAGTCTTTCAAAAGATCTATTGGATTGTTCATTTCTGCTACTACCGCTTCGGAACGTGTTGTAGCTGTGAAGAAGAAACGGCGCAAGAAACTTCGTCAGCAACACGAACTGTCTTTTATCTTCTTTTATATCGCCATTTAAAATTACAATGGTTCATATCACAGAACACAATAATATCAGTTTATTTAGTTAATTGTTTAAGTTCTATTTTTACATTTTAATTGTTAGTTTTGTGTAGATATTTCTATTTATATATTTAAGTTGTTAATTTAGTGTTCATATTTTCATTGTTGCTAAATGTCTGTTTTTTTTTTAGATTTTAGTTATATTTTGGCAAAAAAATATTGATATGGTGAAAATTGGTGCTTAAGGAGAAAAGTGTGGCAATAGTACTCGAAGTCGCAAGCAAATTCTAGATATTAATAAAGTTGTATTTTATCTTACGTGTGTATTATTTGAAAAATCCAATCCAATCATCAGGTAAAACTTACCAATGGAATAAATCATAGCATGAAAAAAATATCAAAACCTTGACATTTTTATCGGATTTAATTTTTAATGACTACTGTCAAATCCTAAAATCCCGTGTTTAAACTTAATTGACATATAAAGCGAAAATTAAAAATGTTATATTAATTTTATTCGTATGCCACTGTTGATGATCGATATCGATAGAAAATTGGGTACTAGCGTATCACTATTTTTAGGGGCGGAGCCGCCGCCATTTTAGTTCATCAAAGTGGTACGCGTCACGTGACCTTATGTTTCATCCTCTATAATCTATAATCATTGACCTACCTGTACCTATTTATGTCAAGAAGCTTATACCCAAATGGAGATTGCATTCCGTATATAAAAGTGAAGCACAAAAATTTGACCTTAAATGACGTCGCTGTTATCTTCTATCCTTTTCTATCGAGTGACAATGAATGAACATAATGTCATTTTCATTCATTGTCACTCTAAAGAAAAGGATAGAAGATAACAGCGACGTCATTCAAGGTCAATTTTTTGTGCTTCAGTGTTTTATACGGAATGCAATCTCCATTTGGGTATAAGCTTCTTGATTTATGTAGTAGGTTTCGTTCTGAAATGGTTTAAATTACTATCTATACTAATATTATAAAGCCGCAGAGTTTGTTTGTTTGTTTGAACGCGCTAATCTCTGGAACTACTGGTCCGATTTGAATGATTCTTTCAGTGTTGGGTAGTCCATTTATCGAGGAAGGCTATAGGCTATATATCATCACGCTATGACCTAGGAGGAAAGCAGTAGTGATATTTCTAGCAGATACGAAGAAATTTTGTTCGTTTTTCGTGGTCCGATTGGTCGATATTCTAAAGTGATAGTCAGAATTAAATATTTTGACCACCATTTTAAAACACACTTTATATAATACTTATAATAAATAAAATACAGACTTTATATAAAGTACTTTCGGTGTGGCCTGATTTCACCCGGATACAGACACTTCTTGAGTCCAGTTCACACCCGACACATATTGTTAATATTTCGCGTATTAATTGCTTTGTATTTACATTCAACGTGACTTTCTTTATACTTTTCTCGTCCCGTCCCGTTACATCTTGTCCTGTCAAGCCTCAGCCAATATGTTCCACGTTTTCTTTTTACTTCTTAGTTTGTCACTTAATGCATCTGCAATGAATCCTGTTCTCTTATTTCCCATTTCATTCGCTCTATGTTATATCCCAAACTATCCCTGTGAATTTGAAGAGTAGCACATATTTGATTTCTTGATTATCTCAGGGAACATTCCAATTTTCTTGGTTAGAAGGCCGATACATTGATCCAAGGTATCAACTGCTTCTCTACTTTTAATTAAAACTGGGCTTGCGTTTGAGTGGGAAGACTTCTTGGTCATGCAATGGAAACCCAATTTTTTTGGATATGTGATAGTTAAGATTTTTATTTTTCATTACAAGGTTTTTTAACGCGAATTGATATGGCGCCCGTGCGGATGGAGCCTTAAGCACAGAGTGCATGAGCATTTATAAACCGATAACTGTTAACTTAAAGCTGGCGTTATGTTTCTGAACGTATTTGCGAATGCCAATTATACCGTTTTCCATGGCGTCTGTCCGAATTTTGTTGATTCAGTAATAAATATTTTTGTGTTTCTCCAGTGGTTACCGATTAATTACTGGCGTGGGCAATTTAAATGTAGGAAATAGTTCAATATTAGTTTATTTTATTATTTAGTTCAGGGACATTGTATTAAATAAAGGAATATAACCTAACATCAAAATGACGACTGCAGAAGAAAATGCTGAAATTGTAAGTAAAACTGATGCACCAATTTTATGACAATTATGAATACTAAATTAATGAATGTAAGGCCTACTGTTATTTACAAAACATAAATTATATTAAAAGCACCTACTTGTTTGAGTCATTTTATTGTGTTTTTTTTTTTATTGAATTACATATTTTAGAATAGCAGGAATTGTTAATGCATATTCATTCATACTTACAATATTAACATTCTGTGGCAAATTATATTTAGGTATTGTTTTAAGAATGAATAAAGTTTAATTGTTAACTTTGGTGAAATCAAATAGAACACAAACTTTGTCATGGTGTTTTTCAGCTTCATGTTTAAACAAAACAGGTTGATTTGAGACATGTTATAGCTAATTATTGAACGTGGCTTTACTTTAAGCAACAAAATTAGGTATACAAGTCATGGGTATGCTCAAAAGGGGACACCTAAAATACTCATATATGCCCCTTCCTTGGGTAAAGGCAATGGGAATGTTCTACCTCATTTTATGCAATAAATCATAATAACCCTTTTCTTTCTGTCTACCCTTATCCTGTGCCTATGGCAAAATAAATTATTACAGGAAGCTTATAATTTTATTATGATGATATGATTGGCTATCTGTTGTTAATCCTTTCTGTAGTAGGATTTTTGTTTGCATACTATCCTACTAAACTAAAAGGTACTTATTCACATATCATACTTTTTAAGTAGATGCAGCTTTATATAGGCCTAACTCACACAATTTCAATAACATTGTCTGTAAAACCATAATTCCATGGGTTTTATAGAAAATGTTTAAATTGAAAAGTATGAAACTTCAAATGGTATCTATTAGTTGAGTTGGATTGTAATATGGTTCATTAATATTAAATTCTTTGATAATAATTAACTCATTATACACATTAAAGACTGATGTCTGGCAGATATTGTTTTAACCAATACAACCACCCATTGTAACATTGATATTTGATTTTTTTTTTATAATTTATTAATTCTTTGTTGTTGGCTACAATAAAGAGTTCTTGTATTATATTTTATTAAACACATATAAATAACCCTCAGGACTGGGGAAACGAGAGACTGACCCGAGCCCAGCGAGCCGTTGAGAGCAATACATACGATGTGGACTCGTGGTCCCTGCTCATTCGAGAAGCTCAGACACGGAACATCAATGAAGTCAGGGCAATGTATGAGAAACTTATCACTGCCTTTCCCACAACTGGACGGTATTGGAAGATTTATATTGAGCAGGAGGTGAGTGGTGTGTGCGCAAAGCATTTTTTTAAAACTGCAATCAATGACAAGATTAGCATGGTATTCGCCTGATGGCGAGCGATACTACAGCTTATGGACAGCAGCAAAACCGAACAACACTGTGATTTACTAAGCATTGCTTGGAATTTCCACTGCACTTGCCATCCTGAAACATAAGATGTTAAGTCTTAATATGTCCAGCAGTTACAGGGTACAATGTCCTTCAAACTGAAATGCTGCAGCATTTTCAATGCTGTTTGGTGGGAGAAATAGACATTGCAGTGATACCTACCCAGGTGGCCTCACATATGAGAGACTTGCCACCAGTAAAATGCTAAATGAATGACAGCTCCACACAAAATAATGTTATTGGTATTATCAGTTCTAAACCTAAGTTAAAAATAATGTATGAATTATTACAGTTATTGAAGCAATTATACATACAAAAATAAATTATTTTATTAATGTACCTCAGCTTTGCAACCTTTATGTTTTTTCCGTTGGATAAGAAACCCAATAAAATATTATGACTACTGATTTAATTGGAAAACTTCTTTCTTATAAAACATTATGCACTTTGCAAACAACAGACATAAAAACATTTAAAAGGCCCAAAGTTAACAACTCGTGCATTTTACATGATTTCAGATGAAAGCGCGCAATTTCGAAAGAGTTGAAAAGGTCAGTATTTATTAATATAAGTATTTTACTAGAACTACTAGAATAAATTCTGTGATATTAGAAAATAATGGGCATAGACAAATATAAGTTTTAAAATAGTCTATGATTTGAAACATGTTTAGTGTATTTAGTTTTAAGTGCCAAAATAAACACTCAAATATTATGAAATTATTCTTTTTTTTCGGATAGGGTAAATGTGTTCAGACATGTTGGAGGCGATTTTCTAATGGCAAATATGCAAACATTAATATATTTAACGAAATCTCTACGAAATACAATATTTTCACCCTAAAAATCAAGTTTGGATGTGAACTTTATCAAAACTGGTTCAGTAGTTTATCAAGATGTTATTTTAAACTTTAAAATGATAATTTAAACTCTATATTTGCCACAGAAGATCACTTTTGACATGTAAAATATCCCTGTAAATTGCAATCCTGTTTTTATTTTTGACAATGTCCTATACGCTTAATGATTATTTACCGTTCTTGGATTTATAACTAAAGCATTATATGGTAAAATTGAAATGTTCTTTGGAAATCTATAGGACAATATGATAATCATATTAACTTAAATTTTCAATGTTGCGAGTTATTATGGATGTAAATAAAATAAATAATATTCTGTGAAAATTTCTCGACTGGTAAAGTCTGAGTATAAAGGTAAGTAGATATAAACTATAATAAGGCCTTATAGTTAGGGGACAGTTCTGAAGTCATATGAATAAACTAGTGTTGCCCGTGGTAAACTCTCTGTAAAAAGTTTTTTCCTGGTTAAGTTTCAGGTATATATTTTTCCTGGATAAAAAGTATCCTATAGTCTTCGTCGATAAATAGACTACCAAACACTAAAGTATTATTTTAATTCGAACCAGTAGTTTTTTATATTATCGCGTACAAACAAACGAACAAACTGTTCTGTTTTATACAGGGTGGAATTATCAAGTGGGCGTGCATGTCCAAATCCTATACATTGAGGAATAGCGAAAAATGCTGAAGAAAGCCAAAAGTCACAATTTGATTAAAACTAAAACAGCATACTTAGTTTTTTGATAATCCAATATTGAATTGAACCCATGAGTTTGGAAGAAAGAACCAAGAAAAACCACATAATGTATAATATTTCTACATCATTTGGTAAGGGTGCTAATAAGGATCAAATTCTAGGAAATAATGATATATGGCAAACTTAAGTAAAAGGTCATTTTAATGGGCCCTCATACAAGTGCGTCCACTTATCGTACTGATCGCACGAATCAGTGTATTTCTATACTAAGAATACTATGCGATGCGTCCTTAATAGGGAATAGTCTGGAAATGGTGATACTAAATAAGCCAGGATTATGGGAAAAACTAAATTGTATATATTTTATTTATTTTATTTTATCTACATAGATTAAAGATGCTGAAAGTGCCAAAAAGTTATTTAGTCGTAATGCCTACTTACTTTAGTTGTAATGCCTCCCCTACAATTGAGAGAGGTTAGGCCATATAGTTCACAACGCTGTCTATGTAGGTTGGTGGTTTACATACCATAGAGTTTTTTTTAAATCGCTAAGGTATCAAAATCTACGTATATGGACACTATAAAAGTATACCATTTTTAAAACGCGCCTTTTAACCCGTACCCAGTACGTGATCGGCGGAAATATTTGGAGAATCTTTACCAGGCGCTGAGCAATATTTTTATTATTGTTTATATCTAAAAGTAACGTTATGTATAACAATAATACATCATATAAGAATTATTAAAATACCTACCATATTAAGCAAGTCACAAATATATAAAAGTTGAAGGTTGGAGTAACAGAAAAGGATGCAACATGCACGACGTGACGTCATCTTGCATAAGGTGCACGGTGCGAAAGAGAAAACGACTGTCCCCACCACACTATAAATAAAATATTATTATCTCAGTCATTTTACAAGCAATATTGATGCTGTTTTCATATTCATCTTTTTTTATAAGCGATAATTTTTAGGATCTATTACTTACTGCTCAAAATCAAACGTCGGACACAATCCTATTGGGGTCTATAACATAATAATTATTTGCCTCCTCGTCCATTACCTGCTTCGTTTATGCGCTCACTACAATAAGATTTGTCATGATCTCGACATAGTCAATGCGGTCAAAGACATCAAACACTTTTTGAATTCACAAACTGATCGCTGATTGCAGTCACGTGATAACGGGTCATGAATAAATCATTTTCTTTGGTTTATATTACGAACAATTAGGTTCTCAAAATATTATATTAGGTTTTAGAAACTGTCTTCAATGATTAAAAATGCGAATTTTAATATCACATCCCTATTGCATGCGATTTTAATTGATGTTTACGTACATACACATACATAAAATCACGCCTTTTCCCCAGAAGGGATAGGCAAAGGTGCCAGGACCGTCCCATGATGTGGTATGCGGGTCTATTGCAATATCGGGCACAAATTCCTGACTCCGGGCTGGTGAACAGAAAAATTATTATCACTGCGCCCGACCTGGGATTCGAGCCTGAGACCGCAGTTTGGTAATCATACCGTATCGTTTAAAATTATAAATTACTAGACCGGTCCGGGCCGGCTTCGCTCGGGTGAAGATACTCTTTGAATCCACTTTAGAAACACATAAACGATTGCATTTGGCAACGGTTATAAATATTATTATAATTAAATTCAAACTTTAAACATCCTCTAACTTAATCCTTTAAGATTGAAATAGTATATAATATATATAAATTCAATCCTACGAGAAAATTACATTTTGTTGGAATAAAAAGTAGCGTATGCATTGACGTAAAATATATGGACGGGGCGGAGAGTACAAAAAGTGTTGTCACGAAAGTAGTCCGCGGACCAATGCAACGGCTGTGACGACACAGCGCACCGGTCTGTAAGTCGTCGACAAATGCCTAATTGTATCGTCGTGGTTGCAATAAAGATGACCGAAAGTTCACAAAAAAAAAGATAACATTTCTTATCACCGCTAAGTAAAATTATATTACTTTAAACCGGTATAACATTTATTTTAGCATTATTGAAAATCGATTTCATGGCCGCCATTGACGTAAAAATCCAACAGATGGCGCGATTTTCATAGACATCTTTTTGACGTACCCAATGTACTGAAGGGCCTATCCTTAGTTTTTAAATCAATGAGCGTATGTGTAAAAAAAGACTGTCCGCTATCTCCATGTCAAATTTAATTAAAATTGGTCTGGTGGTTTGAACGCCAAGAGGTAACAAACTCATAAACTTTCGCATTTATAATATTAGTAGGATGAAAAAAACCTTCAGAACTGTCCCTCTGTAGCCAGTTCGCTCCATCTAACCTTTCTGACGATTCAACAGCTGTTCCAGCGATGTCTGATGAAGATCCTCAACATTGAGCTTTGGAGGCTGTATCTCAACTACATCAAAGAGACTAAGGCCATGCTGCCTACATACAAGTAAGTTAAATAATAATGAACAAGTACACCCAACAGTCACATACATAGTCTTGACCCCACACTAAGATCGAGTCTTGTGTCGTGTATCAGGAACTACGAGACTTTTAGGTCTCACAAACATCCAGACACATACACAGCTCATTTGCTAGTGGTAGGTCTCTCATATGTAAGAGGTACAGTCAGCAACATAAGTCGCTGAACAATTTACATTTTTTGATAACCTTTATATGAATTAAAATTTGTACGTACTACTCTGTAGTCGTAAAATATAACCAAGTAAAGTCATATATGCCGAGAAGTGCCATACGATATTGAAAATAATTATTATTTTGGATGATAAGACAATTCCAAATCTCGTGAATGTGTAGCGACTTATGTTGCTGACTGTACCACCGCAATTTCTATTTCTCTCGTCAAACAACTATGCAATGTTGTGTTTCGGTTTGAATTTCATTGTAGCCAGAGTAACTACTGGACATATTGAGACTCAACATCTTATGTGTCAGGATGGCGAGCACTATGCAATACTGAATTTACTGTTGGTAGGTCTCTCATATTATGTGAGAGGCCACCTGGGTAGGAACCACCGCAATGTCTGTTTGTCCCGTCAAGCAGCAGTAAATGCACTGCTCTTTATGTGGGGCCAGGATTATGTATGTGACTGTTGTATATTTATTTATTTTTTGTTTATTTATTTACAGGGAAAAAATGGCCCAAGCGTACGACTTCGCCCTGGATAAAATAGGGCTGGACATCCACGCCTACCCTATATGGAATGATTATGTCACATTCCTAAAAGGCGTGGACGCTGTGGGATCTTATGCCGAAAATCAGAAAATATCAGCTGTTAGAAAGGTATGTGTATTAACAGATTATTTCGCTTCACACCAGCCACTATTACTCCCGGGGGGTTACACTATGATCCGAAACGAAGTACGAATGTTCGAACATTCGACGTCTCAAGTTACAAGTTTTCCTCTTCTAAAAATCAATACCATTCTCTATTCTACAATTATATAATTCACTCTGAATTTTAGTTCGATTAGTTTATGGACGACGTAAGTGACGGGAATGTACGAAATAGCGTATATTTGTAGAGTATCTAGGCAAAGTACAAAGTGCTTGTGGTTCACACAAACATTTGTCTCGATACATTAATCGAACCTGCGAATCTCTCGTTTCGGAATAGGCGTCTAACCCACTGCGCCAGAGCATCCGATATGTTCTTACTATTCTCCTACTATCGTTTTTAAATATTTAAAAAATATTTTTGGTAAAATTTGTATCTTATTGTGTAGAAAAAAATATCGAATACGAAGCTGGGAGCGGTAAGTTCCAAAGGGAATATATTGTTTTGTTTTATTACAGGTTTACCAGAGGGCGGTTATCACGCCTATAATAGGAATTGAAACTCTGTGGAAGGATTATATAGCTTTTGAACAAAGCATAAACACTATCATAGGTAAAAAAAAACTAGTACTCGGTAACAAATCATATTGCTGGTAGAATATATAATATAATTATTATTATAATATAATAAAGAGGAAATATGTTATTTTTTGCATCGAATGGGCTTTAAAACTACTGGACTCATATGAAAAATTCTTACACTGCTAGAATCCTATATTATCCTTGAAGAACGTAGGCTATTAAACTAATTGCAGTTGTAAACACTTAAAAATCATTGGATCGCACAATGGTTGAGATAATTAAAAGGTCAACTAAGTCACTAATGGATCTGGATCTGGATCAGCCCATATACGTCCCACTGCAGGGCACGGGCCTACTCTACAATCGAGAGTACGATTGAGAGTGGTTAGGCCATATAATGCACCACGCTGGCCTAGTGCGGGTTGGCGGACTTACATACCATATAAATTCTTATGAATCGCTATGGTATGCAGGTTTCCTCACGATGTTTTCCTTCACCGTTTTAGTGCGTAGTGATTGACTATCAATATACACATGACTCCGAAAAGTCAGAGGTGTGCCCTGGGATTTGAACCCGCGACCACCGTGAACATGCTGGCAGCCGCGTCTGGTCCGTTTACCAACAGGCCACCACGCACTTTAAGTCTTAAGTCACTAAATTAAACTAAAATTAAATCGAAACTTTAAATTTAGATACACTCAATAGTCACATCAATTCCTGAAGAATATACAATTCTAAATATGATCAGTTAAAAATCATTTTAGGTTTCATAAACCGTTCTCAAATACACGTGAATCAAACAAATATATCTCGATGCAAGGTTCGAACCCGCAGCCTCGCATTTGAATGAATTCACCTAATAATCTCCCTTCATAAATTACACGAAATCGTTTAAAAATATTAGCCGACCTGCTTTGTGAATCGCAATCGCATATCGCAAAATTTAGCTTATCTAAATAACATGTGAAATGTTATAGACTTCACTTGCTATGTGCGATTGTTATTGCTATTTATTCCAATATTAAACAGCAGTCTTTTTCGTCAATAGCGGAGCGCATGGCAATGGAAAGATCTAGAGAGTACATGAACGCTCGTCGAGTGGCCAAGGAATTGGAGACGGTCACCCGAGGATTGAATAGGAACATGCCGGCCACGCCGCCCACCGTTGACAGGGAGGAGATGAAACAGGTAATTACTAGATTAACTTGAGCTTCGATCAAATATACACTAGATACACAGTTCCCTGTAAATGTTCTGTTAAAAAGTGGCACCGATGCATTGAAACAAAAAATGTAAACAAAAAGATCACATATTCCATATATATTAATACAAATTCCACCTTATTCCTGGAGCTTAAAGTAGCTTTTCATATAATATTGTCTAAAGTTCTGCGGCGTTTTAGAAGCAACTATCGGTGCGTGACTGAAGGCAAAAGAGTGCTTAAAGCACTCTTTTTTGGTGCCATTTCCTAAGCGCTCATGTTGTATCTAGTGTATATTTGATCGAAGAACTTTAGACCTAGGATTTCAGATCTATAGATTTTAGATCAGACTTGGTTTTTGTAATGACCTGGTAGTTATACATTTTCAACTGTCAAGTGAGAGTGCGAGTAACAGCCGCTGCCAATAAACAATCCCAATCCAAAATTTGCCATTTGAGATTGACAGCTCAATCTTTTTTCTGATACTATATTGCCGATAATCAATCTCAGTAGTGAAAAAACTATGGCAACATGGTAAATGACAAATCGAAAAGTAGAAAACAATCCAGATTGAGTTCAATCTAATTTTTTCGGTTGATTATTGGCATCGGCCGTAAGAGTGCATGAAAAAAATACACTTTTAAAAATATCAATGTTATCTGTATCAGCCCATATACGTCCCACTGCAGGGCACGGGCCTACTCCACAATCGAAAGTACGATTGAGAGTGGTTAGGCCATATCAATGTTATATGCACTACTAATTTGGAACGCTCGCCTGAGTAATCAATTTTAGGTGATGTGACAGTGTTTTAATTATACCAGGACAGTCTAAAAATTTTCCTTCCCCAGGTGGAATTGTGGAAGAAGTACATATCCTGGGAGCGCAGTAATCCCCTCCGGTCCGAAGACACGGCCCTCGTGGCTCGTAGAGTGATGTTTGCCATCGAGCAGTGTCTTCTATGCCTGGCCCACCACCCAGACGTGTGGCATCAGGCCGCGCAGTTCCTCGATCATTCCGCCAAACTGCTGCAGGAGAAGGGGGTAAGTTCCTATAAAAGCTTCAGGTACCACTTAACTCACTTAGAATCTACATACATATATAAACTCACGTCTTTTTCCCAGAAGGGATAGGGAGAGGTGCCAGGACACCCACATTGGCAAAGGCGCCAAGACACCCACATTTCGCCTCATATGTTCCGTCACAAGATGTGATAGGTGGCGAGCCTATCACTATATCAGGCACAAATGCCTGAGTGATAATGAATGGAGAAATCCATTCCGTTATTGTATTAAGAAACAACCAAACCAGCCAATCAACTACGTGGTCAAGGCTTGATTTTCTTTTTCAAGTGGCTCCTCGTGTGTAAAAGGTTAATTACCTCTAGCCTGTAACTAGTATTTCTCTGGCCCGCCACGCCATGTAGTTTAAAAAATAATATGTCAATTAATTAAATAGTATTATAATTTATATCCTTCACTACCCTAGAGCATTATTAACTAGTAATGGGAATAATAGCTATTTCAAATTAATATCACCACCTTGTTATTTTTGAAGTCTTCACAGCATGCTCTATATTTGCTAAATACACCCACAGAACTTGCAAACCAAAAAAATAACACCATTTATTATATCCATTTTTCACATTTAAAATTACATATACAATAAAAAGCTCAATCTTTCATAGATTACACGAGATCGTATAAAAATGTTATTGTGAAATGTTATTATCGACTTCACTTGTTATTTGTGATTGCTATTGCTATTTATTCCAGAACCAGCATTAACTAATAATATAACTCCCTCACCCAGGACTCGAACGCGGCTCGGTTGTTCTCAGACGAGGCGGCGGCGGTATACGAGCGAGCGACCAGCGGACCTCTAAAACATTCAACACTGTTGCATTTCGCACACGCTGACTATGAAGAGAGCAGACTGCATTATAACAAGGTAAAATATCCACAATCGAGAGTACGAGTGCTTAGGTCATATAGTCCAAATATATTACAGAGTTATTTTAAATAGATGATTCAAATTTTAACAGGTTTCAAAATGCAGAGGTTAAACATTATGGTTTTCAAAATAATTAATTAATTTTAACCTCACAACACAAATTACTTAGACAATAATGTTGAGCATGTTTATAGTTTTCTTTAAATTCTATACTGCCCTCTCTTCTTATCCTTTTCTTATATCCATCCAAAGGTTGTCTGTAAGAAATCGTCTAGGGCGATAAGAGAACTGTACTCTTTAATTTTATATGTAATATATTGTATGCTTTGTCATTTTTTGTGTGCAGTAGAGACTGAATAAATAAAAATAAGCAAGACGATAATAAGTCTATTAATAAACTATACACACATACTCACACACACACACGCACATGCACACGCACACACAAATAAAAAATATACTGACTTATAAAAAATACTGTATACGCAAACACGCATACAATCATATGCATGAAATATAACCTAATATGTTATACGTCCAGTCCAGAAGGTCACGAGCCTCCTCTTTATTCGCGAGGACAATAGAGAGGAGTTGGCGGACATTATATACTATAGAAATTCATAGAGTCTTATTTACTTAACTCTGAATTGTCCCCAGGTTCACCAAGTATACACGAGATATTTGGACATGGAGGACATAGACCCCACATTAGCGTACGTGCAATACATGAAGTTCGCGCGTCGAGCCGAGGGCATCAAGTCTGCCAGGACCGTGTTCAAACGGGCCAGGGAGGACGCCAGGTAACCACAGGGAACACTAGATTATGGCTGGGAACACTAGGTTAGATGCCCTATACCATATTTTAAATTATCTATACTAATATAATAATCTCAAGAAAGGCTGCTCTGATTTGAAAAATTATTTCAATGTTATATAGTACATTTATCGAGGAATGATATAGGCTATATATCATCACGTTATGACATATTGGAGAGAAGCAGTAGTGATATTCTGGCAAATACGAGGAAATTTTATTCGCTTTTGATGGTCCGATTGGTCGATACTCTAAATTGAAAGTAGGAATTGAGCATTTTGACATGTATCTGCACCTGGGCGAAGCCAGGATGGACAGCTAGTTTAAAATAAATAATGTTTCTCGTAACCTCTATAAAGATATATGTCTTTGGTTTTAGTTATATATAAGTTGTTGTGTTTTGTAATTTATCCTGAAATAATGTAGCATAATAAGTGATTAAAAAGAAATAAATAAATAACACTCAACTGTCACATACATAGTCCTGACTTCACACTAAGATCGAGTCTTGTGTCGTGTATCAGGAACTACGAGGGACTTTTAGATCTCACAGACACCCAGACCGAAACAAATATTGTGTCGCACAAATATTTCTCTTGGTGCGGAGATTGAACCCGCGGCCTCCCGTTTCACAGCCGGCGTTTAACCGACTGCGCCACGGAGGCTGTATTAATTACACTTGTCAATAATAATTGTCTGTATATAAAAATAAAAATGAAAATTTGGCTACCCAGCACAAACTTATGAGGTAAAAAAGCACCACGGGATAAACATCTAAAGTCGGTTAATTCAACATTGTAAAAATCCCTATTTCTCTTCCCTATTACCCAGATCTCGATACCACGTGTTCGTAGCGGCTGCCCTGATGGAGTACTACTGCTCCAAAGATAAGAACATAGCGTTCAGGATATTCGAGCTGGGCCTCAAGAAGTTCTCACATATACCGGAGTACGTGCTGTGTTATATCGACTATTTGTCGCATTTGAATGGTGAGTAAAATAGTTATTCCAGGGGGTTAGTCTAAGATCCGAAACAAAATTCGAATGTTCGAATGTTGGACGTCCGAAGTAAGGTATAAAGGAAAATGCCTATTTTACTATGAAACTTAACATTGGTGTGAAGATTTTTGTGTCTCGATGAAACCTACTGTTTCGTGTAGGGTTTTTTTTTTTCAATAAATATAAACATAATTCCAGGCACAGAGATCTTGGAGAGAGCTTTAAGTCCAATAAAAAATATTTGTAAATCACAGGCATATCAAGTGATACCGAAAACGAAGCCGGGTGGTAGACTGGTAGTTTTAGTGCCAACAAACACAATTTGTTTTCACTAAAACTTTGTATTATAAAATCATTAACAATATGTAGAATTAAATGTGTCATTGAGATATATCATTTTTTGATGAAAATTATGACGAAAACATATTAAGAAAATAGTTTTTTTTTACATAAATATTTTTTTCTCTCCAGAGGACAACAACACCCGAGTGCTGTTCGAAAGAGTGCTGTCCTCCGGCAGTCTGAAGCCCGAGAGCTCAGTGGACATATGGAATCGATTCCTCGAGTTCGAATCCAATATCGGCGACCTCGTCAGTATCGTCAAGGTCGAGAAACGGAGGCAGGCTGTACTTGAGAAGGTGGGTTTCATTTTGAATATTATTTTTTGAAATTTTTCTTGATTTTTATAATCTCATTTATACATGTTTTAATGTAATTAACATCAAGATGAGCTAAGATTGATGATTAAAAAATGTGGGCAAAAAAAGGAGAGAAATATATTTCTTATTGGGAAACTACTTTTTATTAAAAATGTGTGAACAAAAAAGGAGAGAAATATATATGTGTTGGGAAAAGCTTCCGCTGTCTGTCTGTCCGTATTGTTTATCTGTCTGTCTGTCACCAGGATTTATCTCATAAACTGTGATCGTTAAAAAGTTGAAAGGAGATGGGCCAGAAATGTATGGACCTTGGGCCGTTTGTAGTACATTACACCAAATTTACTTAGGGAAATTGGCATTTGATTTCTGTATAAAATACTATTAAACGTTGCATATTAGCTTTATACAAAAATAAATACCAAGCCAAGAACAGCAACACTACAAGGGGACAATATGGCGTCTGAAACGACATGTTTGACAACCGATGTCAAAACTTGACATTTATGAAATATGAAGTTACTTATATAATTCCTCTTCCTATAAATCAAATATTATTTTTAGTCGTCTGTGCTATAAATAACTGTACTCTATATAACTCGTAAATGTTTTTACGTCAACGGAATTAGTATCATACTTTATTGATCATCTAATATAATATAACATAATGTCTATACAATAAATTGCAACAAGTCTGTCAGAATCTCGTCATGTTTATAGTTATTTAATATTAAGAAAGTATACCTATATCTGGCCGTAAGTGCGGTGCATAATACCTGCTAAACAACCTATTTAAATAATCCACAATAAAAATCTGCTAGGCATGAGATACAGCATGGCACAGTCTGATCACTTGTCGCGACTGCTAGCATCTGTATCAGCCCATATACGTCCCACTGCAGGGCACGGGCCTACTCTACAATCAAGAATACGATTGAGAGTGATTAGGCCATATAGTCCACCACGCTGGCCTAGTGCGGGTTGGCGGACTTACATACCATAGAAATTCTTATGAATCGCTATGGTATACAGGTTTCCTCACGATGTTTTCCTTCACCGTTTTAGTGCGTGGTGATTGACTATCAATACACACATGACTCCAAAAAGTCAGAGGTGTGCCCTATGTGCATATGAATAAATAATCATTTTATTATTAGGCATATGCACTTAATAAGCTCTTAGTTATTATAGTCCATACAAATGAATACGCTATAAAAATGGGATCGAATCTGATAGCAGCCATGTTTATTTCTATACCTTAATGTCTAGTAAAAGAACTTACTAGCAATCATTTCTGTACAAGCTAACATTTTAAACATTATATTTGGTCTACCCCTAGAAGTCTAATATACTTTGGTATATTAGACTTCTGCATACTTAAAAATAATATTATCCTAAGTTCTAAGATATTATTTTTCAAATAATGTATTTGACATTAATTCTAACTGGTTATTTCTGAGCACACATAAGGAAAAAGTAGGATTAATTGATGAAAGAAAACTAAAATTAAACAAAACTTAAGGACAATAAAGTACAACCAGATCTTGCTTTATATTTTTTATTTATATTCGCCTAAAAATAATCTCCAGTCAAAACATCTAGGAACAATGCAGATGCTCCGATGATATTGTACTATTGCCTAGCCCAACCTAAAGGCTAAATACCACAGTATGATCATGGTATGAGTACAGCAACCCACTATCCAGTGTGCAGCTATGTTCCTTTCAACATGAAGCACTTGTGGGTGTTATATATGTCCAAAAGAATCGAGATTGATACAATCTTCTTACAGCGGAGTTGGAATAAAATCTTGCTCATTGTCTACAGCTTGATTTATTTGCAGCCAGCAGTTTGTACAGATAATTGCTTGTTCTGATAGCTAAAACAAAATAAAAAAGATTTAATATTGAAGTTATCGAAGAATTATGATGGATAAATAACTCTTTGCAGTCACATGTGGTCCCTTCTTCCTATGATCCCAAGTCTTTTCACTATTGTTTAAAGAAGCATCTTAGCAGGCCGGCCGGATAATTGTATGAAATGTCTTGGGACAGTCGTCTGATGCCATTAGATATTCCGCCTGGACGGCATTTGTGCTTACCATCAGACATAGTGTTGTTATTATGGAAATAATATAATATATTATACATAACACAAGATCATTTGAGTGTCCAGAGGGAAATAAAAGAAAATGTAATTCATTTGACAATTTAAACAACAATATATAAAATATCACTTCTTACATATTTATGTACTAGTAGACTTGTCCTGTGGACACAATGCAATTCAGCTCTAACATAAATACTTTTGTAATACTCCATACTTTGTATTGACCTTGATTAATTGGCATAAAACATACATTTCCCAAGTTAATGAAGAAAATAGAATACTTACTTCTTGTTCTGCCATTTCAGCAATAAAACGGTTTTGAAATACTCTACACGAGAGTGAATTGGCATCCCATGTAATTACTAAGATTCTGTTGAATGATAGAATCCATTTCAATTTTTGATTGCAGAAGTGCAATTCAACCATTTCACAACAATTGCAGAAGTGCAATTCAAGCAAAGCGCCACTTTTGATGTGCTGAAAAGTAGAATTGTGGGTTAGAAGAGAAATATGAACATAGAAAAACATAAAAGTATTACTTACATGTGGCATTCTAAATAATATATATGTTTACTCACCAAAATACGAACTAGTAATTGCGTTTAAACGTTAAGATATATCATCTCCGAGAATCAGAATCCATAAAACAAAGCCAGGTTAACAGAGAAGCAAATACACATTTGCGAAATGTATGCGAATAATAAAAAATAATACGAATTACGGCCACAGACGTAGACAGATAACACCAAAGGATAACACAGAGTTTTGCAATTGCTGTCAAGTTAAACATTTTCGTTCTTAAAGTAAAATCATGTAATATAAATAAAATAATAAAAGTGACTTCTTCAACAACATATATCGTCTTTTAAAAAGCGAAGAATATAGAAAAAGAAATATAGACAATAATTATAATTTGTAGGGGGGTTTTAAAAATAAGACATATTCAAGTTAAAGATAGTGGGTTCGCGCATTTTTGAACGAAATGACAATTAGGCATCATGGAGGACAGATTATAGAAGAAAATATTGCTTCTGTACTAAAACAATCATATTTTTGTATAAAGCCCCCTGTTGTCCAAGAAATCTAAATGTATTTTATTTGAATTCCACATTTTTTTCTAGAATTTGTAGTAGACGTACACAAAACGGCCCAAGATAGCACATCTCCTTTTAACAAATAATGTATTTTCATTGCCACTATAACAACAAATGGGTGTGTTGTGTCTTGGCACCTCTGCCTACCTCTTCTGGGAAAATGGCGTGAGTTTATGTATGTAAATATTTTTCTGATTACAGATAAAAGAGTTTGAAGGCAAAGAAACGGCCCAACTGGTGGACAGATACAAATTTCTGGACTTGTATCCTTGCAGTATAGCTGAATTGAAGTCTATAGGATATACTGAGGTATGTAATTAAGGTCCAAGGTTTGAATTTGAGCAGTATGTAATGGTTCCTAAAAAGTATCGCTTATATTAAAGATGGTGGTTTCACTGGTAGGTACCACTGCAATGTCTATTTTTCCCGCCAAACAGCAGTTAAAATGCACTGTTGTGTTTCCGATTGAAGGACATTATAGCTACAGTAACTACTGGACATATTGAGACTTAACATTTTATGTCTCAGGATGGCGAGCGCAGTGGAATGCCAAGTTTTAGTAATCATTTTTTATTTTCTTTGCAGGTTGCATCAATGTCGAACAAATCGTGGGCCCTAGGCGGTCCTTTGGCTGGAATATCGCCTGAACTAGCTGCCGTTATATTAGGACAAAAGTAAGCGATATTTTAGTGTTACTTTCACGGGGTATATTTTAGTCAATTTGGTCAAGATATTTTGTATTAGATTCAACCGCCTAAACTGTTTGATTATTATATTTCGTATCTGTAATATGTGTGGATTTTTTTTTTGTAAAAAGACGCGACGATTTCTTCCTGTCGTCGTATTTTGGTGGCAACTACATAGTTTTTTTTTTTCTAAAATAATTGTGTGCGCCCTATCATTTCTAAAGACGCTACAGTACGCAAGGGTTTAAATTATTATTTTCAAAAAAACTGGATTTACCACTCAAACACGATAATATTTAAATAATAAGAAAAATGACGCGTTTCTCAGAGAACTTTTTATTTGCTTTGTGTCGGAAGTCACCAAAACTACCACCCGGCATCGTTTTCGGTAGCAATCTTGATATACCCTGTATGTGTTTGTTTTACAGAGATAACGATCCAAACAAAGACATCGCCAGGCCCGATATTAGCCAGATGATCCCGTACAAGCCTAAAATCAACCCGTTGCCAGGCGAACACCCCATACCAGGTGCGTTTACTATTTTTTTTTATCAAGAAGCAGCAAAAAATTACACTTTGCCAATAACTATACTTAATATTAAGTTTCTTAAAACTTTATTAAAATGCAGCCAACCCCGTTGCCCACAAATTCTATTATTATCTAGTTTTAAATTTGTTTTTTTTTTTTAATTAATGTTGTATCTCTTTGCTAGGCGTAAAATTACGAGATCATTATTATTTCCTTTTTTTATAAGTATACCCTGCTAAGTCCCAAGTCATTGTTGTCGGCAGCTCCAGGTTGATATCTAAATTAGATACGGATCAATTACCCCAAATTCTGTTTGATGGTTGTGCTATTCAAATTAGTGATACTGTTAAGAATTTGGGTGTAATCATCGACCAAAACCTATCCTGGGGTCCCCAGCTGCAACAAGTAAGTCGCAAATTGTTTGCTGCTGCGGGTTCCTTGCGGAGATTGCGGAATTTTCTACCGATTTCCACGAAAATCGCACTGGTTCAATCTCTTCTTTTTCCCCTCCTTGATTATGCTGATGCTAGCTACCTCGACATCACCGAAGCCCAAATGGAAAAACTTGAAAGACTTCAGAATTTCTGCATTAGATTCATATTTGGTCTTCGCAAATATGACCATGTTTCCGAATTTCGTGTCAAACTCAAGTGGCTATCAATACGTTTTCGCCGTTATACTCGAATTCTTTCCCTTTTATACGGTATCTTGTTCAATCCCTCCAGCCCCCACTATCTTAAAAACCGTTTTAATTTCCTAGGTCAAACTCATGCACGAACTCTTAGATCAACAGAGAATTTGATACTAGAGATTCCCAAGCACAGCACATCATTTCTCGACAAGTCTTTTACTGTTCATGCTGCTCGCTTGTGGAACGAATTACCACTGTCTATCAGGCAAGCTAAGTCACTGCCAAGTTTTAAGAGACTTGTTAAGATACATTATTTGTCACTGCAGTAACATGTTATCCTGTTATATTTTAATTTTTTTGCTCCTCTTTACTTATATCTTCATTAAAGTAACCTCAGTATATGTATATTAGTATGTATGTATATATGTATGTATGTATGTTTGTATGTATTTATATTATAGATGCATATTATTATGTATGTAAATTGATATACTATAGCATGTACATCAATAATTATCTATTTATTTTTTCTCGCTCACTATTTTCACTACCCTATATTAGAATATCGCAATAATCCAGTCCATCCAAAGGTTGCCTGGAAGAGATCGCAGCTAGCGATAAGGCCGCCTATTGTAACCATGTCTAGTATTTTAAGTATTTTGTATTTCTTCTTGGTGTACAATAAAGCATATAAATAAATAAATAAATAAATATACAGAGTGATATTGACACATGGTACTTAATTTTACCCGCATGTTTGTTATTATCTTAGGTGACATTGTACATGATTTGAAAAAAATATGAGATCATTTTTAGTCAACAATTTAGAATCTAGGTCTAAGTCTAGGCTTTTTGGGCATCCCATAAAGATACGATTTTTTTACCGCTTAGCTGACCTTCAGTCCAGTTCGGGAACTTACCTGAGCGATAACTGACTCTGTATCTATAGGGGTTAATCAAAGGCCTTGAAACCTAAAGTTGAGAATTATGACAAAACTACCAGGCAGGTTTTGTTCAAACTTGGTACAATTTTACCCGGGGTGGTTAGGAATATGTGGTTTAAATTAAATACCGTGTGTCAATTTCACCCTGTATACAGGGTGATATTGACACATTGTACTTAATTTAACCTACATGTTACTCATTACCTCAGAGAAATTGTACATAATTTGAAAAAAATATAAAGAGATTTTTTGTCAAATATCGTTATTTTTGTTTTCACGATTTTTGGACATCCCATATAGATACGAGTATTTTACCGCGTTGTTGAACTTCAGTTTGGTTCGGGAACTTACCTGAGTCGTAAAAAGACTCGGTATCTATAGGGGTTGATCAAAAGTCTTTGAACATAAAATCGCGATTTTTGACAAAACTATCAGGCAGTTTTTGATCAAACTTTGTACAATATTACCTATGGGGGTTAGGAACATGTGGTTTAAATTAAATACAATATGTCAATATCACCCTGTATATTTTAGTTACCCATTATTCTTAGTATAAGTAAGTTATTTTAGTAATCCTTGTAAATAACTTTTAAGATACGAGTAGTAAGGGGCCGTCCATTTATCACGTGATCCCCCCTCCCCTCTATTTTTTATCTTTAAATAGGGGTATAAAGTATAATCCCTTTTTATTCTGAAATTAAGGACCAGGATATAATAAAAAAAATCGTGTACTCCAACGAAAAATATATTATGTAGCATTTTAATCAAAATTACGTGTCGAACAAAAAATACACGTGATATCTTACTATACCCCCTCCCCCTTGTGATATTTCGTAATTTATGTCCCCAACTGGTGGTAGGTCTCTCATATGTGAGAGGCCATCTGGGTAGGTACCACCGCAATGTCTATTTCTCCCGTGAAACAACACTGCTTAAATGCACTGTTGTGTTTCGGATTGAAGGACATTGTAGCCAGAGCAACTACTGGACATATTGAGACTTAACATCTTATGTCTCAGGATGGCGAGCGCAGTGGAATGTTGCTACTGTTCATGAGCGTTCGTATCGCTTACCATCAGGCGAACGGCTTGCTCGTCTCGCCATTCAATGCAATAAAAAAAAAAAAAAAACCCTTTTTTGGGCCTGGGTCTAAATTATGTTTATATTTATTGAAAATATATATTTTTCCCTACACAAAAAAGTAGGTTTCATCGAGTGACAACAATATTCACACCGATACTAAGTTTCATAGTAAAATGGGCAGTTTCCTTTATTTAATTATTTAGCTATAAATTGTTATAAATTATTTTGATAACTGAAATAATATTTAGCTATTGTCCTTCTAAAACTAGTTTAAGGGGAATTAAATAGCCCTAAACTATTTATTTTTACTTTTCTTTTCCAAGTAATTAATGTATTTTGGATAATCTGTAAAATATCAGCCAATAGGAGGACAGAAAAAGGTGGTCCGGCACCACCATTTTTATGTAAGTTTTTGAATTACCAGCGCTCCCTCTATATTATATCTCTATGTATCTATATCCCTCTATCTATATTATGATGAGGGGCTTGAATGAGGGGGGGGAGGGGGTTGGACAAACATCACAATCAGATTACACGAGATATCACGTGTTTCGACACATAATTTTGATTAAAATGCTACATAATATATTTTTGGTATGATTACGCGATTCTTTTATTATATCATGGTCCTAAATTTTAGAAAAGATTTATTATATTTACACCCGATAATATTCGAAATTATGATTTATTTATATGTACTAAAAAAGGTCTTAAATCTCGCCACATATCACCAAATGGGAGTGGGGGTCAAAATAAAATAAATTAAATATGACGTGATTAATGGACGGCCCCTAAATACTCTCAGGGCGGATGTTTTTTTTTAAATGTAATGTTTTGATGATTCTGTTGTGACAGGCGGCACATTCCCGATGCCTCCAGCCGCGGCGCACGTGTGCACGCTGATGCCGCCGCCCGCCTGCTACCGCGGACCCTTCGTCGCCGTCGACGCGCTCATGCAACTCTTCAACAGGATATCATTACCTGACAAACGTGAGTCACACCTTCTGTATTAGTTGTAGCAGTTAATGACGAGATAAGCCATTCGCCTGAATACAGCCGCTCATGGAGAGTAACGCAACTGCTATTTGGTGGGAGAAATAGACACTACAGTGGTACCTACCCAGGCATCATCTCACATATGAAAGACCTACCACCAGTAAATATAGGTCCGTTCTTGTTTAACACCTCAATGCCCAAAAGATTTGTAGAAGTCCTACATTGAATATTGATAGTCTTACGCCTGGTGATGAAGATGATAAATGATGATGGTGATGAATGATGATGATTTTCTCCACAGCACCGGCGCCTACGCAAGAGAACGGATGCGACACTAAGCTGTTCGATTTGGCGCGATCCGTCCACTGGATTGTCGATGATGAAGGCATCACTACGGTCGCTAGCAAGGTACATATAACTATATTATATTGAATGCTATGGGGTAATGAATTATTATAATGAGTATGTGATAAATAAATATATTAATATTATTTTATATTCTACAGCCTCGGTGGCGTAGTTGTACTAGGATGTGGTTATAAAGCTGAGGTCTCGGGTTCGGATCCCGGGTTGGGCAAAGTGATTTTGGATTATTTTATTCATCATCAGCCCAGAGTTAGAAATTTGTGCCAAGTATGGCGATAGGCTCGTTCCCTATAATGCCGTATGGACGGAACATACAAGGTGAAAGGTGGGTGTCCTGGCACCTCTGCCTACCCCTACTGGGAAAAAGGCGCGAGTTTATGTATATATGTAAATTATATTCAGTTACTACCAAATTGCTCTTATGTCACCCCAATTTTCGGACAAACATTCTGTCAACATTCTCACTATTAGAACTAATAATACTTAATAAATTAATATCAGTAATTAATTATCAGACAAATCCAAATTTTTATATTTGAAGAATAAAAAGAAATAGTAAAATATACATATGTGTATAAATGTGTATGTGTATAATGCATGTTCTTCATCTTGTTCATCAATGGACTTTAAATGACTAATTAATTATTATTATTTATGGTACAGGCTCGCAGAAGGAAGCTGGGCGATGACTCTGATGACGACGATTTAGGTGTCGCGCCTCCGCTCAACGACATCTACCGGCAGAGACAGCAGAAACGCGTCAAATAAACATACACACAGATTTTTGTAATAAATTTATGAAATTTTTTATGCAATTTTCGTTTTATTTTACCCTTTACGATTATAAACTCACTTGTCATCGAATGGGATAACTATTTCGTCTTTAGCCATACAGAGGAAAATACCCCTTCTACTTATAATTGGGAATTTCCACTGCAACTTATTTGCTAATTGAAAGCGGCCTGCATCCAACAGGCATGACCTTTGCCTGGGGTCCGTGGCGACTTTGTTCACTACCTCACCAAAGCCTCTTATAAAGTATTAGTGAGGAATAGCATAATACGATGAGGCAAATATATTTACGTAGTAGTAGTAAAATATCTATGAAAACGATAATATGTATATGATATTTCCTTTGCCTTAAGCATAGATTAAAATGCCACAGGAGATAAAATTCACGGCGAGTTTATATATCTTCACATAATAAAAATACATATATTGTTTATTCAATTTCTCAAATAAGGGTAGAACATCGACCATTATAAATTATGATAGGAATAGTTTTAAAATATAATGTTTTGTAACGTTATTCCGCGAAATAAAACGTAAGCTGCTTGATCACAAAAAATTAAATAATTTTCCATTACAAAATTTAATTTCTTAATCAATTATTGAATATTGAATGAATACGAATGTTCGCAAAGCACCCGATGTTTTGACATTTAACTGACAGTACTTTTGACTCTTCCGTGGAACGGAACGCAGTCCCGTCAAAAATGGCCTCTTTACTAAATGTTTTGCTGCGAAAATCCTCGAATTTGGGCCAAACCGCAGCCCTTTTAAAGAATATTCCAGCTGTGTACAATGTGCAGTGAGTGTTTGTTGTGATACATAATGTGTTAATGTTAAAAACAAGGTGTTACAGTGATTATAAAATTATGTAACATTTTAGGTTATGAATCGTATGAAAATCTTGTTATTCTTCATAATACTTGAAGAAATTAAGGTCAACTAATGTATAGGAGTGTTAGTGGATTCTGCATAATCCTATATATGTTTTGATTTGTTCTTAGAAAGTCGTATCTTCAAAATTTTGAGCGAAAAATTACTCTACAGCTGATAGACCAAAACATCGATTTTACATTTAATTTATCTCTTGTTTAAAAACTATCACTATTAAAGGCAATTACATAGCGAATATTATTTGTTTAGACTGTTATACACCTCAGACAAAATAGTTTTCAATATACAACCAATTGTATTGAACTTATTTGAATAGAGCTTGTTGTAGACAGGAAATGTATACACATAATTAAATTAATGCTGGGCAACATGCAACAAACTACATTTCTACACTTTTTATTAAAGACACAAGACATGTTAAGGCTCCATCAGTGTTTAATCAATATGCCAATATCAGAATGGGGCAAGAAATAGGACTAAAAATGGTGTGGAGGCCAGAATAAGTTCAGTTGTTTATCAAACACAGACTCAAGTGAATTATCAACCAAAATGGCCCAACTGTTATCATATAAACAACAATTACCCCATATTATAGAGTTTATAGTATCAAATATCATAAGTATAAAACATGAAAAAGGATGCATTGATATGGAAGCAAACAGGCATAAAATGCCATAAAATAATAGCTGGCTTCGAAGTTGATGGTTGCATATTGTTAAGACATAGTTTTACAAAACTGATGCATCATACAAAAGTATTGATTGTAGCACATTATTCAATTAATTTTTTCATTACTAAATATTGATAATAAACATCCAACATTGTAGTTCTGAAATTAAAAACGTGAAAGATAGGTAGGAATTTTAATCTACTAATGTTTTCAGCTCACAGCGCAATGGCAGCCGTTGGTACCCCGACGAGGAGTATGTCAAAGGGTTTGAGGGTGCGGTCATGTACCCTGACGAAGTGACTTCACTCCTCAAACACCCCCCTTACAACAGTGAGTAATATCAACCATGTTAAATTATATGTTGTATACATAACCACAAAAGCCGTAAAGTATTTGAAATGTCTGGACGTTCAAAATTGTTAAAATGAAACCAAATCTGCTATAAAATCTGTAATTACTTAATAGTTTTATTTTAAAATTATATGGTGACAGTTTTAAGCAGTTTTTTTAATTGCAATGAATGGACAACGAGCCTGCCATTTGCCTAATGATAAGCAATACAACATGAATTCATGAATGCATTCATTGACAATGATTAACCAAACAAGACCTTGAAATAAAGCATTGCTTGCTACTCCACTGTACTCATTGAGACATAAGATGGTAAGTCTCAATATGTCAAATAGTTATACTGGTTATAATGTCCCTCAAGCTGGAACACAATAGATATTGTGGT
The DNA here is from genome assembly GCA_023078785.2 of Hyles euphorbiae. Taxonomy (NCBI): domain Eukaryota; kingdom Metazoa; phylum Arthropoda; class Insecta; order Lepidoptera; family Sphingidae; genus Hyles; species Hyles euphorbiae. The sequence continues at coordinate 3,204,702 of CM041057.1, read as the reverse complement.
GGTACCCAGGTAGCCTGTCACATAGAAGAGACCTACCACTAGTATTTGGTACAATAGTATTGGCCTTTATGAAAATATTATATTGTACTGGTATTAAGACGTTTGCTAGACTGCGCTGCAACTATTCAGTGCATTGTTGTGACTTCTTATACAAATATTAAAATAATTTACAGAAAAATATTTTTCTTACGTCATCTTTCTTGTCAGACATTTTTGTCATAGATGTTATTTGGAAGTTTTTTCTTTAAATTGACCATACTGTGCGGCTCTCCTGCTTTTCATATTGTATGCATTGGTACAAGAAATAAATTCTCCCAAGAAGTGTTATGACAAGGTTCTTTTGTATCTCCATCATTATTGGTGGTTTTTGCGAGTTCCTCAATAAAGACTTTCAGTTCATGATGATGTTATGTATCTCCAGGTATCGTATCTCCCGGCGAGAAGCAAGTCAAGAACATGATCCTGAACTTCGGTCCCCAGCACCCCGCGGCGCACGGCGTGCTGCGACTCGTCTTGGAGCTGGATGGAGAGGTGAGTCCTACCTACTTCCATACTGTATCTCACTGCCATACTGCACCTGGTGGTACATGCCGGCCAGGGTAGCCTCTGATGAGAGTTCGAAACGGTTTATAAGTTACTGATGGGATTTTATGCTGGGTCAAGATGTAAATTGTAAGATTACTCCTCTGATCCAGTGTTCCTGATTCGAAAAGGAACAGTAGTCACCGATATTAACTTTTTTAAAAATCTAAATAGACCATCAACTGGTAAAATACATGTCATCTTGCACATTCTATTACTGACTATCGTGATTCTGTGCTGTTTGGTATGATAAATGACATCTATTAAAATCTAGCGTAATTAAATAACATAGAAGAAGCGATTGCTTCAGTCAGTATGGTGCTGTATTTAGCTCGCTTGCAGTGGGTCCGCGTACTGTAGGGAGGCTAGTCCCCGGCGCCAGGAGTGTAGTCCAGCTGCTCGCTTGCAGTGGGTCCGCGTACTGTAGGGAGGCTAGTCCCCGGCGCCAGGAGTGTAGTCCAGCTGCTCGCTTGCAGTGGGTCCGCGTACTGTAGGGAGGCTAGTCCCCGGCGCCAGGAGTGTAGTCCAGCTGCTCGCTTGCAGACGGTCCGCGCCGCCGACCCGCACATCGGGCTGTTGCACCGCGGCACGGAGAAGCTCATCGAGTACAAGACCTACACGCAGGCGCTGCCCTACTTCGACCGCCTGGACTACGTCTCCATGATGTGCAACGAGCAGTGCTACAGCTTGGCGGTTGAGAAACTGCTTAACATTGACATACCTTTACGGGCCAAGTATATCCGAAGTAAGTACTTTCTTTCATAGATTCTTATATCAAGAGTAGATCGTATTGTGATTATTTCATGTGTTATTTCGTATCACAGTTTAGAGGTAGCGTGATGGTATCGTGGTCTTTAGGGAATATCACATTTTGGTTGCTTTGGTACTCTTGCCAGCTATAAAGTTTATCTCCTGTGTTTTTTTTTCAAAAGACCAGTAGTATAACACAGTGGTCTGTGTACCCCTTAGCTGTTCGTGAAGGTCACGCGCATCCTGATCCAGCTATAACTGTTTCTAGCATGTCATAAAGAGTTTGAACTCTCAACCATGATAATACGTAAAAGCTGCTAAGCGTTAAACATCTGACGACAGATGACTTAGCCAAGATTACAAAAAGTGTAATACAGGTCGCTTTAAACAGATCGCTGTGGAATTACTAAGAGGTCTATATTAATATTAGGTAATGAGCTTTCTGAGGCTGAAGGGACACAGTCTATAGTTTGTCTAGAAGACCTGGAGTATAACACCATGGCCTGTGAAACCCCCAGCCCTATTCGCGGAGATCACTCGCATCCTGAACCACATAATGGCGGTGGGCACGCACGCGCTGGACGTGGGCGCGCTGACGCCGTTCTTCTGGCTGTTCGAGGAGCGCGAGAAGATGATGGAGTTCTACGAGCGCGCCAGCGGGGCTCGCATGCACGCCGCTTACGTCAGGCCTGGTGGAGTTGCTCTGGTGAGTATTTTTAATCAACTCTTGTGAGTGTTATTTTTGGATGCAGTCTTCTGTTTATATTCAGTGAATTTGGTCTTTAATCTCTCCTTTTCTCTAGCCTGGTTCAAGGTCTTATTACCTGCACAATCTTTGCTATTTTACTTGGTCTTTGGCATCCTTAGTTGGGACATATTTGGCTCTCGTAATTATCTTACTTGATCATGGCTAACCAGTGGATTTTTTAGGCCTCAGCCCTATATTGTCGAGACCCAAAAAAATATTACCAATTTTTAGACTGCTGCTTTGTAAAATTTCGTACAAAATCAGTTAAGAGTAGAGTCAAAAAAAAATTGCTAAGCCACAAATAATATGATTACTTTCAGGACATGCCTCTAGGTCTTATGGACGATATCTATGAGTTCGCGTCCAAGTTCGCTGAGCGGATCGACGAGGTTGAAGACGTGCTCACCACCAACAGAATCTGGGTACAGAGGACCAAGGACATCGGCGTGGTCTCCGCACAGGACGCTCTTAACTACGGATTCAGGTGAGGGGTTAAAAATAACATTGTTCGTACTGGCCTTCTCATTAGTCTATTTGTGTATAAGTAAATAAATTTATTTATTTATCATGGCGGTGTGCTACTGAATATAGGTCTCGCCAACTACAGTAAATGGAAGTCAATCCTGACGGCAACCAGCCATACGTAATGGGCCATTTTTTGTCTTAATTTAATCTCCAGCAAGGTGTGTTGTTTTGATTCAGCAGATGATTTTTGTATTTGGTTGTATGTTGCAGCGGCGTAATGCTTCGCGGCTCCGGCATCAAGTGGGACCTGCGCAAGTCGCAGCCCTACGACGCGTACCACCTGGTGGACTTCGACGTACCCATCGGAACCCACGGAGACTGCTACGACAGGTGAGAGCACCTGGCGCCGGACCCTGGCACCAGACCCTGGCTCCAACCCACACGATCCCTGTGCAGGTACCTGTGCCGCGTGGAGGAGATGCGCCAGTCGCTGCGCATCATCGAGCAGTGCCTCAACCAGATGCCGGCTGGAGAGATCAAGACGGACGACGCCAAGCTCACGCCGCCCTCGCGCGAGGAGATGAAGGTACTGCACCCTCGGTACTGCACCCTACTGCACCCCACCTCACCCCCACACACTCACTCACCCTTGTCTCTGTGCAGACCTCCATGGAGGCGCTCATCCACCACTTCAAGCTGTTCACGCAGGGCTACCAGGTGCCCCCCGGAGCCACCTACACCGCCGTGGAGGCGCCCAAGGGAGAGTTCGGCGTCTACCTCGTCTCCGACGGAGGCTCCAAGCCCTACAGGTATATTGTACCTTTTCAAACTTAACCTAATCTTACTTCTCTTGCCTTAAAAGTTCTGAAAGGCCATGTATTAATACAGGATAAGTACAGGATTAAATATCCACCTTTATGGTAGACTGATTTAAGAAAATATGCACACTTTGAACAGTCTGCTGTAGAAATCTTTACTAAAGGTGTACCGATAAACTTCCTTATAGCTAATGACAATAATGCTATCATAAATCATTATATAGTTGAATATTTCAATAGCTGATGATATTATCTTTAGTTATAAGAAAGCTGCGAAGAAATTGCTTTGGTGAATGTTCAATGGATCTCGACCACAGCATTATATTAACCAGCCTTGGTGTCTGTGATATGGATAAAACTCAGGAATCTGAATATATAAATGACATGAAAATGTCTCAAGAAGACCAAAGGAGTATGTTGGTTATACCAGACTAGATACTTGTACCAATTCTTGAAGTGGATTGAAAGCTGGTTAAATGACTTCAAAGAAAAAAAAGCAAAAATTTGAATTGAATTGTGAAAAGGGAGAAGATTGACCAAGACGGTGCAAGCTGAAAATGAAAGGTAGAAGGAATGAAAAAAAGGATTGTTTTGAATTCCCCTTTTCATGTATTCCAAGATTTTTATCCACCATAAATGTTTATCCTTGGTATAGTCCATACAAAGATCTAGATATAGTCCAAGCATTTTGTCAACCCGTCATATTATCATGAGCATGTATGTGCTAATTATTTTTTATTTTAGAATAGGATAGATGGTTTAGGATATTCTGCTTGTTTTTACCAGAAGTAATCCGAAATCTAACCAATAAGCACTTTAGAATCCATTCATAAATTCAATTATAAAATAATTAAAAGATGGTGAGGGTAGTTGCGATCTAAGAGGTACGTATAGAACGCTGTGACGTCACCGTATACTACGGGCGTGCGTGAAAACTAGGAGTGATATTTCCACTTTGTTCGCACATTTGATTATAGTTAAATGCCAAATTAAGCTGTCTCACTTCGCAACTTTTTTTTAATACTGCTTGCGAAGAAATCGTGTTCCTGTTGTGTATACAATAATGTAATGTAATACAACAATTTAAATGGTAAGACAAAAATAAATAGGCATAATTTACTACGGCATTATTCATGGACAGTTTTCAAACTATTTTATTTATCCAATGTTTTATCTCATTCGCTTAAACTGAATTTATAAGTTGTTCTAAAGGGCACTGACTTTATCGCTTTCTAAGATCGTTTACGTTACCGATTGTAGTAATAGAAGAACTTGGAAGCGCTTGAAATTTAGCTAGGGGCATTGTAAAAAGTCCGAGATTATTTTTTGTCAAACGTTGTACGAGTATTTTTACCGCTGAGCTTAACTTTAGTTGGATTCGAGAACTTTGAAAACTAAAATCACGATTTTTGATAAAACTACCAGGGCAGTTTTATCTACACTTGGTACAATGTTACCCTAGTTAACATGGTTAGGAACAGGAATATCACCCTGTATGTAATTGTGACTATGGGGTACTGCGAAAATACAATATTTCAAAACACATTATTTAAACGCATATACCTATTTACAGATGCAAAATCAAAGCCCCAGGTTTCGCCCACTTAGCAGCGCTGGAGAAAATCGGCAAGAACTCCATGTTGGCAGACATCGTCGCCATCATAGGAACCCTGGACGTGGTCTTCGGAGAAATCGACCGATAGACCAAATGATAGTATAAGCTAAAGTGATTCAGTAGTCCTTCGTATATTCGTCTCATAAACTTGCGATAAGTAAAACAGGTGCAAAAATGTTAAAAAAAAATAAATGTAATATAATTATGTTTTGTTTTATTTATCAAATCTAAAATGGTCACAATGGTCGCGGTTACAAATCCTACAATTATGACCTTGGACTTTTCGGAGTCATGTGTGTATTGATAGTCAATTACCACGCACTTTACTGGAAAGCTAAACATCAAGAAGAAACCTGCATACTACATATACCGAATTGTAAAAAATGAATTGTTAAGTCTGCCTATCCGCACTAGGCTAGCGAGATGGACTATATGGCCTAATCATTCTCAATGGTACTCTCGATTGTAGAGGAGACCTGTGCCTTGCATTTGGACTTCTGGCGATTCATCCTATTGTTGTTGGATGATTTTAAAGCAGACTGATCAGAGTTTAGAACTTTTAGGGTCTAGTCTAGGGCAAATTAACTCTTCCAAGTTTAGTGTGTATTAAATATTCATCGTATGGGGTAATTTATTTCTGATTCAGGTGTAGGTTAGACCTACTGTAAAGTCACAAATAGGGTATTTCGAGAATCGTATGCCATTATCGGATGACGTAACCGCCATAAGATTAACCTCTTTGGACAAATGTTTTATATCCATGCGATAATCGCATCTTCGAGGCGAGGAACTCATCTCGTGTAAATATATCGCATACGACAATGGCATACGATTCTCATACAGTGCATACATTGTGCGCCGGGCACATAGCTCGTAGAACAGATGGCCGTTGGGGCCGAAAGGTTCTCGAATGGAGGCCACGTACAGGCAAGCGAAATGTCGGACGCCCGCCTACAAGGTGGACGGACGATCTGACTAAGGTCGCAGGAAGTCGCTGGATGCAGGCCGCTTCCAACATGTCATTGTGGAGATCCTTGGGGGAGGCCTATGTTCAGCAGTGGACTTCCTGTGGCTGATATGATGATGATGATGAAATAAATAAAACACTCTTCATAATAATTCAGTGCATACGACAGGTATGAATGAATTTAATTTTTAATTTTAAATCAATATATTTATTATATTTATTTGTCAACAGTCTTGTAAATAATCAATTAGAACAGAAATAAAAAAGTGATTCTTTCACTAGTAGGTAATCTTAAAAATACTTAACAAATATTTTTTTTAATTATGCGCCCTATCATCTTTTGGATTCTATCATTCCATATCCATCATCGACCATATTCCACCATCCCTTCGTGTCTTGAATTTTTTTTTAACCCAGTAATGGCGAGACGAGCACGCTATTCGCATGATGGCAAGTGATACGACCGCTCTTAGACAGTAGCGAAACCAAACATCATGAAATAAATCAATGCTTGTCATTTCGCTGCGCTCGCCATCCTGAGACATCAGATGTCAAATATCAATATATCCGGGGGCCCTATTAAATAAATCCAAAATTCGAATCTTCGTGACGTTTTTCGTTTCGAAACCTACTCTAACACGAAATTCAAATCTTCGGATCGTAGAATGAATGATTCGAATATATCGACAATCCAAACATTTACATTTTTATTTACTATATTCATCCGAAACGAAGTTTGAAACTTCGGACGAACGAAGTTTGTGACGATACGAATGTACCTACTCTGTAAATGTTCGTATTGCCGATATATTGGAATAATTCATTCTTCGATCCGAAGATTCGAATTTCGTGTTACAGAGTAGGTTTCGAAAAGAAAAACGTCACGAAGTTTCGAACTTCGTTTCGGATTTATATAGTAGGGCCCCAGTAGTTACTTTGACTACAATTTCCTTCAACCGGCAACATAACGCATTAACTCTGCAGTCTGCTGTTTGGCGGAAGAAATAGACATTGCGATGGTACCTGTCCAGGCGGCCTCACACATATTTGAACCTACTATCATCAAAGGGAGAAAAAGGAGTTGGTTATCACAAATTTTGCAGTTTATACTTTGAGAGTATTGCCTGTATTTCATCTTGAGCATATATAATACTTTTTTTTTCAAGCTTGCGCAAACTCGATGCAACATACTTCCCAAACATATCTAAATCGTCCTCACTTTGCCCGGCTCTTTTTCCATTTTCGTCTAATCTATCGTTAACTGACTCGATATCTAACGATTTCTCTTTTTTCGTTTGGCTTATATGTGATGATGAGTTAAGTATATCGACAAATTTAATTTCGCTTACACTATCCTCTTCATCGTTCTCTTGACTAGAAAATGTGTTCAGGGTAGTTTCATCCGACTGAAATAAAATAAAATAATCTTACTTATTTTATATACGCAGAAGGATGGACATATGCACTTAAATATAAATGCGATGTGTTATCTTCGTTGGAGATTCTTATATTTTTTAAACCAAATACTCGAGAATAATCGGCCAATATACAGCAAAGATTTGCGGCGGGATCACATTTTCCGAATGGCTTTAGATGGCAAACATGTATTAATTTGGTGGGAGAAACATAAATTTTATTTTTATCACATTTTAAATAAACAAGGCGTAGCGGTGGCGTATGGGGGTAGTATTAAGAGGTCAGGATTCGATTTCGAAGTCAGTGTTATTGGAATGTTCTACTTAGGAACAAAAAAAAACGATACCGTGGGTTTCAAAGAGTGTAAATACAATGGATTGCTATCGCTCAGGAATTTTATAAACATTAGACTACACAAACTAGGTAATAAACAAATAAATACTTACCGTATTCGACATTGATGGACGGAATTCTGAAGGTTTTCTCAGAAATGAGTCCAAACAATTATACCAAGGTAATTTAGGAACATAAACGTTTTCCGCTCTAACACCAGTCCCTGAGGATATAACTTTTTTGCGTTCTTGAAGATACTGACTCCTCATGTTTTTTATTTTCATGGTGATATCCTTAGGGCCAAAATGTTCGATCCCTAATTCTTTTGAAAACGCAAGAAGGGCTGCATTTCTGGCGTCTCGGTTTTTGTAATTTTTATTTTCTGTATTCCACAAACATTCATATTTCCTATAAATCTTAATAAACTTAATGTTGTCACGACTTCCAAATTTATATGCTCTATGTGGCATTCTTGGTAAATTATAGTAAGATAGAATCAAAGAATAGACCACTAGGATAAAATTAAATTATGAAAGTATCACACTCGTAGACAGACAATAATATTGACCAAAATATTGACTCGTATTTAGCTTGCCGCACACAGACTAACAAATAACCTCCAAAGCTGTCAGTGGAAAAATTCAGGGTTACCGTGTGATTATTTACCCTACACGTTGAAATTCTCTAGGTGCGCATTACCTTTATTCTTCGACTCGAATGCTTTTAAAAGCGCTTTCTAAATATGTTTGAGCTCCAGTAATTTTAGTTTGTTCCACTGTTTCTAATATTTTGGCCACAGCTTGAAAACCACGCATTCGCGCGCTAAAAGATCGTAAACTATTTATATTTATAAACCTACTACTTACACATTCACTATCATCTGAACTCGAAAAATTATCGATTTTATAATTTAGGATGTATTATACAAACTTGGGAAACTATAACATATGCAACTCGCTCGCTCGCAATAAGGCTGAATACAACCTCTACCTTTGCCTGCCCTCGACCCTCGCGTACCGGGTTTTTATGGGAACAAACAGAAAAATTGTAGGCGAGATAGTCGGCCGTTTACCTCATAACTGTCTACGTTTCTATTTTCTAACCATTTGGCTTGAACTACTTATCTACAACTTGAACATTGAACTTTTCTGTGAGCACAGTAATAACTCAACTCGTATTAGGCGAATCTCGCACTGAAATCGATTTTAGCCGATACTCGAATGAACGAGCAAAAATGTGATACGAGAACTCGTAAGCAATAATTCCCTAATGAAAAATTCTACCATGTTACAGTTGCATCAGCCGATCATTTTATGTTTTATGTTATTATAGCGATTAGCGAGTATCCGTATGATTATCGTATACGAGTTTTATGTCTCGCCTACATGTAAACTTTACAATACGTCATACGATAATCTTACAGTGATGCATTAATAGCATATGATTCTCGCCTGAAATCAGGAGTAAAAATTTCCTCGTCTAAATGGAGCTTTACTCTTATCGTTTTGAAACAGAGGCTTCACAACCTTCGATGTAGATGCTCATGAAAGGAAATCACTATAAGGTGAGCGGTTTATTTGTTTGCTGGACCTATGCAATGAATAAGTTGGTAAGTCCCATGGTTGTCTGGAAGACATTGCCTTTGAGCGATAAGACCGCAAATTGTACTTTTATGATTGTGATTTTCGTTTTATTTGTATTTTTTTTGTGTGCAATAAAGTGAATAATAAATGAATAAATAAATAAGTCCTACAGGGTGGACGGAGAGCAGGCAGCTGTAAAATATTTTGCAACATGCACGAAAATCAGTCCGTAATGCGTACCTACCTACACTACTTAGTAATTAGATTTGTTACGACAAACTAAGTCCGTAATGTAGTAATAATAAGGTATTATGATTGTTAGTGCAATACAGATCAAATAGAATACTCACAGACGAGGTGTCTTTCTCTGTGCGAAACAATAATGCGAATTTGATAAAAAAGAAACAGTTTTACACATTGATGCAAATTTAAAATTACACAAACAAAGTACTTGCATAAATATGTATATTTTAACAGAAAGCCAATAACAGGGGTCGAAACAAGATTACACTACAGACTGGTAGAACACTCTAGTGGTGAGATCTCTTCAAAAGATCTGATTTAGCCGACTCAGTTAACTTATTTGTTTTATAGGTGATATGTAGTAAAATAATATTATCTAGTTCATAAGAACGGCTTATTCAAAAAAATCTGACTCGTTTTAGGTAAGTATATTTTGTAGGCCATTTTACAATTATTTTATCTACAGCCAACGAGAAGACACTTGCTACAAGAAACGGTAATTGGGCAATATTAACTTTTCTTGAAAAGTTTCATTTATTTTGCAGCGAGCGGACTATATAGCTACAAAAAAATGTGTGCCTACCGCTAGTGTGGAAGTATGAGGTCAGATTTTTTCCAATTACATATTGCACATTCCTTTATCCACTATTTTATGTCGCCCCAAAAATGAAATCTAATAAAGCATTAACAATATTTGATCGCTTTGGTCACATTTGGATCATAAGATTTTAGCATTAGATGCTATTTATGGTAAGTTGAGTATTGTCCATAATTTCGTTTAGTTTACACATAAATACATTCTCATTCACAATACATTCTCACTAAAAGAACATGAGTGCTAGTGTGTTCGAATTTTTTTTATGCAGGTCTGTATCAGCCCATATACGTCCCACTGCAGGGCACGGGTCTACTCTACAATCGAGAGTACGATTGAGATTGGTTAGGCCATATAGTCCACCACGCTGGCCTAGTGCGGGTTGGCGGACTTACATACCATAGGAATTCTTATAAATCGCTATGGTATGCAGGTTTCCTCACGATGTTTTCCTTCACCGTTTTAGTGCGTGGTGATTGACTATCAATACACACATGACTCCGAAAAGTCAGAGGTGTGCCCTGGGATTCGAACCCGCGACCACCGTGAACATATTGGCAGCCGCGTCTAGTCCATTTACCAACAGGCCACCACGCACTTATGCAGGTCAATCTACTAAAAATTAGCAAAATGACCATAACAGAAAAAAAGTAAATAATTTAAAAAATAAACAGTCTTCAAAACTGTTGTAAATAAAAGATAAATAAAACTAATCCCTTAATAAATCTCATATCCCTAAATATGCCAACATTTTTATTGAGGTCGGCCTGCTGGACGACTATAAGATATACATCGCGCTAACGACCCTTTCTATATACATTTTAAAACACTTACCGGTACGCTGCTTTCAAAGCCGCATGATCACCGACAAAAATGCTGCTCTATCGCACCACAACCCACAAGATTCTACTTGATAAATAACAAAACTCTGAATTCCACTTACACAAAACGTACGTACGTTCACAAAACTATTGAATTAAGCAAAATATTCAGAAAAGCACGCACCACAGTACTCAAATATTAAACGCGCAAAGAAAACCACTATCAAAGTTTTTGCACAAAATTACCAAAATACACGGAATACAAAACCCTATGGCAAAGCACGACCGATGTGCTAGAAAGCGCGAACGTGACTGAAATATCACTTCGATTTTAGCAGGAAAATTATCAACTACCCTCTATCAAATTATATTTGTGATGAAAAATATAACATCCCGTCAACACGATGGTCTACTATGTTGGCCCATTGTGTGAAATTCTTAATGGCGTATAATGCCTTATGGAGCGTGTGATGGTCTTGGAATGGCGTCGGTGTCAGTTTTTCAAATCACATCATAGTGGATGATCAGTACTTAATGTCGCCATCGTGTGGTTGCGTTTCTATCAATCACATGACCATTGATGGCCAACTTGCTGGTCCAGCGCTGGCCCATCGTATAGAGGGGGTATAATAGTGATCTTGTTGGCAGTATGGCATGTATGTATTGTAAGGTGTGGGGACGGATGCATTTAGAATGCACGCACAGGCTGTGGATTAACTAAGTCCTGGATTCGAAATCTAGCCTAGAACCTCTAATTTTAGTGAGTTTTTTTATCCTCATGAACTGAGGCGGTGTGTTCTTATTTCTAAGATACACGAATGCTTATAAGGGTCTCGACATGGGAAAGATTGGTTAAAATTCGGAATCAAATAGACTTTCAACTAAATTCAGTTCTTTCCTGTCTGTGAAGGACTAATTATTTACAGTAAATAAAATTACGTAAACATTTAAAGTATTAAAATTGAGAAACTGATGCTATATAAGGTTTAAATAAAACAAAATATTTATCAAGTAATTTTCATATTTTTTTACTTTTTTATATACGACTTATGAGACGAATAATCTGGAGTTGTTTGTCTACTGAATATACAATTTTATTTATCGGTCGATCTCTCCGAAGACCACGTCCAGGGTTCCTATAATGGCGACGATATCTGCCAACATGGAGTTCTTGCCGATCTTCTCCAGCGCTGCCAAGTGGGCGAATCCTGGAGGCTTTATCTTGCACCTGGGAATATAAATCTTTATTGTAATGCCTGTGTCTTATAGTCACACCGACCCTGAACATGTCATGGTATATCTAGATAATTTGTGATAATATCGAAAAAAGTATGATTCTAATGGGTTGACTATGCCGATAAAATATCGATTTAAAATGTCTAAAGGAAGCCATTTTTATTAAAACACTTGGTCTTAATGAAGACTTACAAGTCAGTTTGGAAGTTTTCTAGTGATGGAGTATATATCGATATTTTTTGCTACACAATGAAATAAGAGTAAAAATAATAAAGTAAAATATATTTTAAACAACATGAACGAAGGCGTCAAACCCTAACTTTTGGGGGTCAGCGTCACTCGCGTCCGTAGGCTTTGACTCTAGATACCCTACACGTGACCCCTGGGTAGTGCCAAATGAGTGATATAGTGGTGGTAGGACTTATGTGTCCGCCCGGGTAGCTACCACCGTCCACGAGGCGTAAAGACCGCCATAGTGATCTCTGTAAGGGGATCGCGTTCCGGGATCAGCCAGTGGTTTTCCGGTTTCTTCGAGGGTCTTGAGTCCGGGCATGAGGTTGTACCGTGTGGGTATTTTCGGTCCTCTGTCGAAGGGAGGAAAGTTGATCCGCCGGCCAGGGAGACCCGTAGAAACGGTTGTCCGCTGGCCGCCCGCGGTATAGTACAGGGGCCCAATCGGGGCTAACCACCTCGAGAGGCTGCCTCACCATGCCGCGCATAATCTTGGGTGGGTCCGTCGTGCCGGTTGGTGACCGGAAGTGGGGTCCCGGCGGCCCATCCCGGGAGGGTACGGGGGCCCTTCCGTCCGGCGGATCAATTCGCTTCCTGCCGACCCTTTCGTGCCGGTGCCCATTCGGCCTTCTTAGTGCCCGAACTTAAGCTCCTCGTTGCCTCTTCACCAATCCCATCCTTAATCTACCATGACAGTGCAATTTAACAGAGCAGGTCCTTCAGCGGTGCTTAACCCCACCACCGCGTTCACTATGGAGTTCACTAACATCCGTGGACTCCATACGAACCTCAATGCCGTCCACCACCATCTCGAGACGGCCCGGCCTGCTTTGCTCTTCCTAACGGAGACGCAGATTCGTTGTCCGACCGATAATTCTTACCTGTTGTATCCCGGTTATTCGCTTGAAGTAAACTTCAAGCCTAAAGCCGGGGTATGCTTGTATGTTCGGTCGGACATCTGCTGTCGCCGTTTGCACTGCATGGAGGACCCCTCCTTCTCCGCTCTGTGGGTGCACGTGGATCTAGGTTCCTTGAGCCGCATCTACGTGTGCCTTTACAGGTCTCACAACGGGGACGATGAGACGACTCGGCTGTTCAGGTATCTTAGCCAGGCGGCTGATGACGCGCAGGCGCAGTTCCCGTCGGCCGAAATGGTGGTCTTGGGGGATTTCAATGCTCATCACGAACTGTGGCTGGGCTCCTCCAAGACTGACCATGCTGGCAGAGCTGCCCATGCATTCGCTCTGACTCATGACTTGACACAACTGGTGAACCAGCCCACCAGGATCCCGGATGTGGCGAGTCATGCGCCTTCTCTGCTGGACCTTCTGCTGGCGAGTCACCCAGCCGGGTATCGTGTGACCGTTAGTGCGCCTCTGGGCACTTCCGATCACTGCCTGGTTGGGTCGTCAGTACCGATCGCATTACCTCCACGTCCCGTGCAGGTGAGGCGAAGAGTCTGGCATTACTCGTCAGCTGATTGGGATGGTATGCGGGAATATTTCGCGTCCATCTCTTGGAGGCAGCGCTGCTTTGAGGGTAAAGATCCCTCAGCGAGTGCCTACGCTATTGCTGACGAGATCAGACTTGGAATGGAATATTACATTCCTTCCTCTGAGATCGCCAGTAAGGGCCGTGGACGCTCCTGGTTCAATCGTGCATGCGCCGATGCTGTCGGTGACAAACAGGCGGCGTATCGCGCTTGGATCAGGGGTCGCGCCATGAAGGATCCGAATATCAGTTCCCTCAAAGAAGCCTATAACCGTGCCTCCAAGGCCTGCAAGAAGGCCTACGTTAGGGCGGATGCCCAGCGCGTTAGCAGGATTGGGCGTGCGTTGGCCGATCACCCAACTAGCAGTCGTGCTTATTGGAGGTTGGCCAGGGCCGTTCAATCTAACTTCTGCCGTCCAGCGTTGCCGCCGCTGAGGTACCCAGAAGGGTCGCTGGCCTACAAGCCGCAAGAGAAGGCTGCCTTGCTGGCAAATCTCTTCGCGGCTAATTCCCGCCTCGAAGACCGTGGTTCCCAGTCGCTGCCTACACTGCCTGATTGCGGTTTCTCAATGGCAGATATTCGCATCAGGCAGTGTGATGTGCGGCGTGAGTTACGGTCTCTCGATGTGCGGAAAGCCAGTGGTCCGGATGGAATACCGGCGGTGGTTTTGAGGGCTTGTGCAGCCGAGTTGTCTCCAGCACTGACTCGCCTCTACCGAGCGTCCTACCGCACAGGTGTTGTGCCGGAATCTTGGAGGGAGGCCAATGTGCAACCGATCCCCAAAAAGGGTGATCGATCGGACCCTACCAATTACCGCCCTATCGCTATCACCTCAGTGATGTGTAAGGTCATGGAGCGGATCATAAACGCTCAATTGATCCGCTACCTGGAGGATCACTCGTTGATCAGTGACCGACAATACGGATTCCGTCATAATCGATCGACGGGTGATCTTCTAGCGTTTGTCCTGCATCGCTGGGGTGAGGCGATTGACCGGCGTGGCGAGGCTCTTGCTGTGAGCCTCGACATTGCCAAGGCGTTTGATAGGGTCTGGCACCGTGGTCTTCTGTCCAAGCTTCCGGCATACGGTCTGCCCGGCAACCTGTGTTCGTGGATTTCCGGCTTTCTGCATGGGCGTAGAATACGTGTAGTCGTTGACGGACACGCTTCGGCGCTCATGTCGGTAAATGCCGGAGTTCCTCAGGGCTCGGTGCTGTCGCCCACCTTGTTTATTCTGCATATCAATGACATGTTGTCGCTTGGCAACATTCATTGCTATGCAGATGACAGCACGGTTCATGGGCGATACCACTGCGGGCCTCCAGGTTGCCGTGTCGAATCTGTGATGGGACGCGAAGATCTTGTCATTGAGCTCAACCGGACCTTGGATCTCATTTCTACATGGGGTTCCAGGAATATGGTTGAGTTCAATGCCAAGAAAACCCAGGTGTGTGCGTTCACGTGCAAAAAATCCCCGTTCTCTCCCCTCCCCATTCTTCAGGGTACTCCCCTCTCAGTGCGGAATGACCTTAGTATCCTTGGTGTGGATATCCGCTGTGATCTCAATCCAAGGAATCACATCGAGGGCGTAATATCTGCCACATCACGCAGGGTTGGAGTCCTGAACAGGGTGCGTCGGTTTTTCACGCCCGGTCAGCTTTGTCGCTTATATAAAGCGCAGGTCCGGCCGGGTATGGAGTACTGCTCGCACCTCTGGGATGGATCCGCCCAATACCTGCTCGATGCCTTGGATG
The DNA here is from genome assembly GCA_023078785.2 of Hyles euphorbiae. Classification (NCBI taxonomy): domain Eukaryota; kingdom Metazoa; phylum Arthropoda; class Insecta; order Lepidoptera; family Sphingidae; genus Hyles; species Hyles euphorbiae. The sequence continues at coordinate 3,189,053 of CM041057.1, read as the reverse complement.
GATTGCAGCGGCGGGCCATCCGCATTGTGAATGATGCAGACGTTACGAGCAACTTGGAGTCGCTACAACTCCGGAGAGATGTCGCCTCTCTAAGCGTGTTCTACCGCCTGTATCACGGTGAGTGCTCTGAAGAATTGTTCAACTTGCTCCCCTCCTCTCCGTTCCTAACCAGAACCACGCGTGCTGGCTTGCGAAGCCATAGCTTGACGGTCCACACCATCCCGGCGCGAACCAAACGGTTCTCAAACTCGTTTTTGTGCCGCACCGTCAAGCTGTGGAATTGTTTGCCGGCGTACGTGTTCCCTCCTTCCTACAATCCTGGGTCCTTCCGCCGCGGTGTGAAGAGGCACCTTAGCAGGCCGGCATAATTGTCTCCATTGGCATGGGACTGCCGTCCAATGCCAATGGATACTCTGCCTGGGCGGCATTGACACTTTCCATCAGGTGCAATGCCGCCACAATGCCAGGCCAGTATAAAAAAAAAAAAAAAAAAAAAAAAAAAAAAAAAAAAAAAAAAAAAAAAAACTGCCATGTCAACGTGTCGCCTACATTAAGTAAGTATAAGAAAGTATAATTTTACCTGTAATCCTATCCTAGAACATGGCCTTTCAGAATATCTGGGGCAATACAAGTTAGATTTGGTTAAGTTTGAAAAGGAATATTACCTATAGGGCTTGGATCCTCCGTCGGAGACGAGGTAGACGCCGAACTCTCCCTTGGGCGCCTCCACGGCGGTGTAGGTGGCTCCGGGGGGCACCTGGTAGCCCTGCGTGAACAGCTTGAAGTGGTGGATGAGCGCCTCCATGGAGGTCTGCACAGAGACAAGGGTGAGTGAGGGTGTGGGGGTGAGGTGGGATGCAGTAGGGTGCAGTACCGAGGGTGCAGTACCTTCATCTCCTCGCGCGAGGGCGGCGTGAGCTTGGCGTCGTCCGTCTTGATCTCTCCGGCCGGCATCTGGTTGAGGCACTGCTCGATGATGCGCAGCGACTGGCGCATCTCCTCCACGCGGCACAGGTACCTGCACAGGGATCGTGTGGGTTGGAGCCAGGGTCTGGAGACAGGGTCCGACGCCAGGTGCGGGTGCCAGGGTCCGGCGCCAGGTGCTCTCACCTGTCGTAGCAGTCTCCGTGGGTTCCGATGGGCACGTCGAAGTCCACCAGGTGGTACGCGTCGTAGGGCTGCGACTTGCGCAGGTCCCACTTGATGCCGGAACCGCGCAGCATCACGCCGCTGCAACACACAACCGAGTACTTCAATCATCTGCTGATTTATAACTCCACACCTTGCTGGAGATCCGGAAAGGTTCATTTTTATATGAACTGATCAATTCAGATATGAAACTGCTTCAGTCTAACTTTCCACCCTTTTCATGTCATGGATCCTTTTGTAATAGCTTAAATTAAGACAAAAAATGAGCCATTATGTATGTTTCCTTGTCTCCAGGATTGATTTCCATGGACTATAGTTTGAGAGACCTATATCCAGTAGCAAACCGCCATAATGATTATTATGAGACCCTGGATCTCTAGATTGACACCATATGCACACAAAATAGACCAATGAGAAGACCAGTACGAACAGTGTCATTTTTAACCCCTCACCTGAACCCGTAGTTAAGAGCGTCCTGTGCGGAGACCACGCCGATGTCCTTGGTCCTCTGTACCCAGATTCTGTTGGTGGTCAGCACGTCTTCAACCTCGTCCAAACGCTCGGCAAACTTGGACGCGAACTCGTAGATATCGTCCATCAGACCTAGGGGTATGTCCTGAAGTAATCGAAAAAAACAGGTCAATTAAAGTGGACTGCTGAAAATAAGTGTCTCATCATGATTTCCACAAAGGTAGAAAGATAATACCCCTTATTGGGCATTGAGAAATCTCACACACTGAACAAGAGCCAAGTCACCTTGGTGGTATTTTGTGAGACAATACTATCAAACAGATTGAGCTAGCTCATTATTTTAACAGCTGAAAATAAGCTTTCCGCAGTTATCTCCAAAATATGGTAACCATTGGCTCTACAATTTGTACCATTACAAAACCACCAGTGACATTTGACATTTAAGGATGCCTAAGACCAGGCGAACTAGCAGAATCTAGTTGTAAAGCGAATCTTGGAACCTGTCACATGACACTTGGTAAAGGGTCAAAACTCACACTCACAACAAACATAGGTAGAAATCAGAAGAACATGTAGGTATGAGAAAGCGTATCAATGAACCTGTCACATAGCACTTGGTAAAGGTTCAAAACTCACTAAACACGGGTAGAAGTCCAGAAAGACCATATCAAGTACTAGCGGTCAGGTCCGGCTTCGCCCAGTTGTAGATACTTGAGTCCACTTGAGAAACATAGGGATCATTTAGCGTGATAATTAATTTAAATATTTAGACTCAACGTTAATGCCGTGCTTTAAACTCCCTATCTTATTTCTTTGAGTTTGAAAGAGTATCGAATATATTTCAATTTCTTGCAGATCTGACATCCCAGGGGAACACTACATTTTGTCGGGATAAAAAGTAACCTATGTGTTCATCCAAGGTGTCTCCATGAAAAATTTCATTAAAATTGCTCGCGCGGTTTGAGCTTGAAGAGGTAACAAACACACAAACTTTCATATTTATAATATTAGTAAGACTAAGACAAGAGACTTGAGTGGTGTAAAATGGTTGCTGATGGGATGCGGAAGCATGATAAAGTCTGGCTCGATAGGATAAAGCAGAAAAATATCCGTACTAGAGCAGCTGTCTCTGTTCCCGATTCGCGCTTCACTTGCGACATATGCGGCAAGAGATGCCGTGCTGCTATTGGCCTTTTAAGCCACAGAAGAAAATGTGTCAGCACCAGAGTACAGGCATCCTAATTGCTTATCACCTTACGCAATCAATTTCGCACATTACAAACACTGCAACAATCATCTATCAAGATGCTGTGGTCAATGAGTGAGTAAGAAGTAAGATAACTCACCAGCGACACTCCCCCAGGTCGTATATAAGCGGCGTGCATGCGAGCCCCGCTGGCGCGCTCGTAGAACTCCATCATCTTCTCGCGCTCCTCGAACAGCCAGAAGAACGGCGTCAGCGCGCCCACGTCCAGCGCGTGCGTGCCCACCGCCATTATGTGGTTCAGGATGCGAGTGATCTCCGCGAATAACGCTGAGGGGTTCACAGGCTACTGTGTTATACTACTGGTCTTTTGAAGATAGTACATGAGATTAACTTTATTTGCGCCAAAATTTCTAAAGCAACCAATATGTGGTATATTCTCTTGACCTTGATGACATCATGCTACCACCAAATGTGGATAAGTACTAACACATGAAATGACCAAAATATGTTCTACTCTTGATATAAGAATCTACGAAAGAAAGTACTTACTTCGGATATACTTGGCCCGTAAAGGTATGTCAATGTTAAGCAGTTTCTCAACCGCCAAGCTGTAGCACTGCTCGTTGCACATCATGGAGACGTAGTCCAGGCGGTCGAAGTAGGGCAGCGCCTGCGTGTAGATCTTGTACTCGATGAGCTTCTCCGTGCCGCGGTGCAGCAGCCCGATGTGCGGGTCGGCGGCGCGGACCGTCTGCAAGCGAGCAGCTGGACTACACTCCTGGCGCCGGGGACTAGCCTCCCTACAGTACGCGGACCCACTGCAAGCGAGCAGCTGGACTACACTCCTGGCGCCGTGGATTAGCCTCCCTACAGTACGCGGACCCACTGCAAGCGAGCAGCTGGACTACACTCCTGGCGCCGTGGATTAGCCTCCCTACAGTACGCGGACCCACTGCAAGCGAGCAGCTGGACTACACTCCTGGCGCCGTGGATTAGCCTCCCTACAGTACGCGGACCCACTGCAAGCGAGCAGCTGGACTACACTCCTGGCGCCGGGGACTAGCCTCCCTACATTACGCGGACCCACTGCAAGCGAGCAGCTGGACTACACTCCTGGCGCCGGGGACTAGCCTCCCTACATTACGCGGACCCACTGCAAGCGAGCAGCTGGACTACACTCCTGGCGCCGGGGACTAGCCTCCCTACATTACGCGGACCCACTGCAAGCGAGCAGCTGGACTACACTCCTGGCGCCGGGGACTAGCCTACCTACAGTACGCGGACCCACTGCAAGTGAGCAGCTGGACTACACTCCTGGCGCCGGGGACTAGCCTCCCTACAGTACGCGGACCCTCTGCAAGCGAGCAGCTGGACTACACTCCTGGCGCCGGGGACTAGCCTCCCTACAGTACGCGGACCCACTGCAAGCGAGCAGCTGGACTACACTCCTGGCGCCGGGGACTAGCCTCCCTACAGTACGCGGACCCACTGCAAGCGAGCAGCTGGACTACACTCCTGGCGCCGGGGACTAGCCTAGTTACACTACTGAACTGACCTGATGCAATCGCTTTTTCTCTGTTATTTAATTACGCTAGATTGTAAAGCCAAGATTAAAGAATCAATTTTACTTTTCAATACCCAACCGCATAGAATCACGACAGTACTCAGTAATAGGTCAGGTCTATCACCAGTCGATGCCTTATTTAGAAGCATGGTTTTTTTGTCAGTCACATTGACTTTTGTTCCTTTTCGAATCTGGAACCCTGGATCAAAGGAGCAATCTTACAATTTACACCTCAACCCACCATAAAATCCCATCAGTAATCTATAGTAAGGTGAACTCTCATCAGAGGCTACCCTGGCCTGCATGTACCAACAGATGCAGTATGGCAGTGAGATGCAGTATGGCAGTAAGACACAATATGTAAGTAGGACTCACCTCTCCGTCCAGCTCCAAGACGAGTCGCAACACGCCGTGCGCCGCGGGGTGCTGCGGACCGAAGTTCAGGATCATGTTGCATACTCTCTTCTCGCCAGGAGTTACGATACCTGGTGACATTATTTACTTATTTAAAACATGGAAAACTTACAACTAACAACAGTAGGAGTAGACACAGTATAAATTACTAAACTTATAACAATTTTTCACTTACAGAAATTGGCATCTTATTGGCTAAAAAGACTGTGGCTCTAAGCTTGCAGGCAAGCGAAACGTCGGATGCCTGCCTACAAGGCTGACGGACGACCTGGCTAAAGTTGCAGGAATTCGCTGGATGTAGGCCGCTTGATATGTTCAGTAGTGGACTTAACGAGAGGAGACGGGTTCGATTCCCGCACGGAACCAAATATTTGAGTGAACCATATGTATTTATTTCGGGTCTGGGTGTTTGTGAGACCGAAAAGTCTCTCGCAGTTCCCGATACCGACGACACAAGACTCGATCTTAGTGTATGTGACTGTTGGATTCTATTTATTATTTATTTATTTACTTCCTGTGGCTGAGATGATGGTGATGATGAACTGTCCCAAAAGGCTATCAAAATCACTGACGTATCTGTCTCCACTGAAATGTATTCCAAGTAAAATAGTGGAACTCTTTAAGTGAAGTAGCCTCTACTCACTGTTGTACGGTGGGTGTTTGAGCAGCGAGGTGATTTCATCAGGGTACATAACCGCGCCCTGGAACTGCTCCACGTAGTCCTTGTCTGGGTACCAACGGTGGGCATTGCGGGAGCTACACAATATATAAGTTATAATTTAAATAATTACTTACATACATAACTCACGACTTTAGTAATAATTCGATCAGTTCAAAAATCCAATATCAACCCAAACCCGAGTTCGCGGCTTAGAAACCACATGTTACCATCCTTAGATGTAATAGGATGAGTGTGTTACTGATAAAAGTTCCAATCCCAGATAATATGAACCTGGAGGATCTAACTTGGGAGTCAAACCCAGAATCACAAAGTTTACAACCCATGGACACAACCCTTATATCAAATAAAGTTCTTTTACATCTTATTGTTTTTTTGATAGAATAGTATATAACATTTTATATAAATCATAAATTAAAGCAAGATGATATACAGGCACCTAACAATATTCAGCACAATATCACTTACCGTTTGCACAGGAAAAAGGAATCCGTCAAATATCAACAATTCACGACAGCCAATTTTTGCTTCGGAAGAAGCATTATCTCAATATTGATTTTGATAATAATTTTGTTTTCCTTGTCTTGAAGGAGGAATGCTTTCTATCTGGTTAAACATGAAGAAGGGTTGAAAACATGTTCTATGCACTCTAGGGTACATGCGTAATCTACTTGTCTATAGTTTATTGGAGGACATGCGAAATATCTGAAAAAAAAAAGGTGAATATATGAGCAAAATATATTAAACAAGAACATAGGGGTATGTAAATTTCTCTAATCTAATTCTAGCTACAATAGGGCATATATAATTCTTTCTCTAATCAAACTCCTTTTACAATAGCTAAGTAATGCGCTATTTCGAGAGTTTCTCGCTGCCAGAATCATATGTCATTATTGCATGACATAACCACCATAAGATTATTCCGTTGATAAATGTTTACAAGATCAACTTCATAATAATCAATAATTGTATCTTTAATGCGAGAAAATACCCTTGTAAATAAAGCTTAATTTAATAGGGTTTTGATAATCTAAAATCTGTTTTATTTTCGAGCATGCCCTCACCATTTCTATCAAATACATGCTGCTGTATACATTATAGGATGCTACAAACATGAATAAAAGGCACAATGCCAACCCATGTTATAAGAAACTATAGGAAACTAGGAATGTGACTGGAGGCAAAGTGCCAACCCATCCCATGTAATAGGACCATATAAATAATCACAAAAATAAGGAGCAAACTTCTGCAACATGACAAGTCTATACTCTAACGGCCTCATTCATAGATTTAAAAACTATTTTAGCTAACAAATATTTTGACTTCTTCACTCAAACTGGATTCAAAAGTAATTCAGAAGGGTGCGAAATATTTATTTATCTTTATTGTACACTAATTTATTATAACACAAAGGGATAAACTAAAATACTAAAGTAAAAAAGGTCTTATCACTCTGAATGATCTCTGACTTTTGGATGTCAACAACCTTTGGATTAAATATTCTACATCTAAAATAAGTTTTAAAACTGTCTATAAATAAGGCACTAACAGGATGGTTTACATAAAATATGGATTTATAAAGAGCAGAACAAAATCTAAACTACAATCTAAGCTTAGGATATTATTGACATGAAAAACACTAAAGAACAAATGATATCTATACTCTAGGATGCGAAACACATACAATTCAAGATATTAAATTACAGAATATTTTATTTTTATTATATTGAAATGTATCAAGGGTGAAGTGAATTTCCAGCCAAGTCTCAAAACATTATGTTTTTACATGGATACTATTAACTATAGTTTACTTATATTATTATTATGATACAGTTTCTGGCATTTTAGGAAAAGAAAAAATATTATGACAATTTTGGGAAGCAAATTTCACGCAATGTTCCTTCTTCATTACTCCAATACGAAACCTTGCTACAATTTATTAAGAATTACTAGATTTTGCAAAAGTTTACTGGAATAAAAAAAATATATGTAGAATTTGTTTTGGCTAATCAGCTGTTGAATTTTTTTACAATTATTCAAGTCATCTGCAATCAATATAGAATTAGATGAATAATATTTATTCGGACTGATTAACAACTAACACTGGTATTTATTAATTTAAATCTAAAACGCAATAAATTCATCCAAAACATAACCTAAAATGTTACATAATTTTATTAACACTGTAACTCCCGTGTATTTAGCATTATCATTATTTTACACAATAAACACTCACTTCACATTTTGGACGGCAGGTATATGCTTTAAAAGGGCTGCAGTTTGGCCTAAATTTAGAGATTTTCGCACCAAAACATTTAGCAAGGAGGCCATTTTTTATTTTTGACGGGAGTGCGTTCCTTTCCACGTGCGAGTTGCACTTGTGCATTGCGGATTCCGTACAGGATCCTTCATCATATTTCTACTTTTAAATATGCTACGTTACCTAAGGCTTTAAATTATTATATTAGCAAAAACTATAGATTAAACACTCAAACAAGATGATATTTAAATAATCACAGAAAAACTGACGCGTTTTTTTCTAAATTACTTCAATGTGCCAGTAGTCACTCAAACTATCACCCGGCTTCGTTTTCGGGCGCAGTCTTTTACCATAATATATAATCAAGGGATAAATAAAATAATCTGAAATTCTAAACCAACATTTAATCCACAACAATCATTCATCCGTGATTTCCGGCAAGTCCCGATCAGTAACTTGGTCAAAATAATCCTCAGGGATCACATAGTTATCCGGAGGCCTCATAGGCCCAAACACTCTTGTGTCCTTCTCACTCTTGTCTTCTTCCGTATTCTCTGTCTCTTTCTTACTCACTTCGCTTGGTTTATCTTCTGTCGCACTTTGTTCTACTTTTTCTATGGGTTTAGTTTCTGTCTCTTCATCTGAATCCATTTCTTCTACGAATTCTGTTTCTTGTTGAGTTGTCTCTTTGCGTATTTTCGGACGTTTCTCTGCGTCTTCTTTGAGACGAATCCTGTAAAAAAAATATTTATAAATATTTAAAAGGTAGGTTATTGTGATAATTACTCACCACGCACTAAAACGGTGAAGGAAAACATCGTGAGGAAACCTGCATAACATTACTATTATTTATAAAAAATATATGGTATGTAACTCCACCAACCGTGGCAGACTATATGGTCTAACTAGTTTCAATCGTACTCTCGATTGTGAACGAGGCCCGTGCCCTGCATAAAACAACGCTTGAGGTTCCACTGCGTACATCATCCTGAGACATAAAATGTTAAGTCTCAAAGAAACAGTATGGTTGTGTTTCGGTTTAAAGAATATTTTAGCCAAAATAACTACTGGAAATATTGAGCCTTAACATCTTATGTCTCAGGGTGGCGAGCGCAGTGGAATGCCAAACAATGCTTTGTAACTCAAAGAATTGTTTGGTTTTGCTACTGTTCACGAGCGTCCGTATCGCTTGCCATCAGGCGAACGGCATGCTCGTCTCGTCATTCATTGCAATAAAAAAAATACTAGTTACTCTGGCTGCAATGTCCTTCAATCCGAAACACACCAATGCATTTGCACAGCTGTTTGGCGGGAGAAATAGACATTTCGCCTCGACCTATCCAGGCGGCCTCTCACATATGAGAGACCTACCACAAATGCTATTCTTATACTTGTTTAATCCTAGATGGGTACAGGATGGGTGGTATCCCCACTTTAGACAATTCTCTCACCTCTTCCCATACACTACGGAATTACTGGCCATCTTGACAGCCATCTTGTTATCCTGCTTCTTCACCAGCGGTGGAAGATGAGCTGGTCGCGCCAACTCCGCCAGACGCTGGGTCTTACTCAACTCGGATTTCAACTTTTGTATGTTCATCTGTTGATATACATATCGTACTTTTAGGATTAAAGTGACATAATAAAAAAAAACAATGATTTTGGCTTTTAATCATATATTGGCTCAAAATGACCTGTGTATCAGCCCACATACGTCCCACAGCTGGGCACGGGCTTCCTCTACAACCGAGAGTACGACTGAGAGTGGTTAGGTTATATAGTCCACCACGCTGGTCTAGTGCCGGTTGGCGAACTTACATACCATAGAAATTCTTATAAATCGCTATGGTATGCAAAATGACCTTTCGACTCGTTATTAAATAAGGACCTATTGACGCACGAAAGGCAGAAAGATGTATACTTCGGTCTTCTAGATGTGTCTTCCATTAGTACAAAATTTCGGGACAAAAACATTTCGCCTTGTATGTTCCGTCTCACGATGTGATAGGTGGCGAGCCTATCGTCATATCGGGCACAAATTCTTGACTCTTGGCTGATAATGAATAGAAAAATATATCACTTTGCCCAAGTCGTGATTCGAACCCGAGAATTCAGCTTTGTAACCGTACCCTAGTACAACTACGGCACCAAGGCAGCGAAGAGAAAAACATATAAATAAATAAATAACACCCAACAGTCACATACATAGTCTTGACCCGGCAGTAAGATCGAGTCTTGTGTCGTGGGTATCAGGAACTACGAGAGACTTTTCGGTCTCACAAACACCCAGACCCGGAAGAAATATTTGTGGGCCACACAAACATTTCTTTCGGTGCGGGGATCGAACCCACGGCCTCTCGTTTCACAGGCGGCGTCTAACCAACTGCGCCACGGAGGCTGTCAAATAAATCAATGTGTGTAAACTTACCTTACACTTAGATATTTCCGCTTTCTGAGCCATTGTACCATGAGCTAGCGAAGACATATAAGCGTCTAGTTCGTCTGCCTCGCCTGTCTCTAATGCCTTGCCTCGAGACCGCAGACCTTCTAGAACCTTCTCTTCTGCAGATATCTTCTCTTCTAGCTCTGATATTTGTTTAAGCTGAAAAAGGACAGAGTATTAACTACCTTATTTGTGGGCATCTGATATTTGTTTTAGCTGAGAAAATAACTAAGTATTAACTATCCCGCCTTATTTGAGAGCAGGCGTGATGCTTATAATGTTATTATGCTTCATGCTCGGCGACTTCTAGTCTCGTCATGCACATGTATTACACTCAAAAACTGCATTTTTTACCTTTTTTTATTTTAATAACCTCTCTATCGGATATAATAAGGGTTGTAAAACCTCACCAGTCCGTCATAAGTGAGCGGTTTATCCGCGTCATGCTCGGCGGCGCCCAGCCTGGTCATGCGCGCGCGCCGCTTTCGCTCCACGCTGCCGGTGCGGTCTAAGAACGTGTCCTCGTCGGAGTCGTAGTAGTCGTCCGCCGACCAATCACGCTGCTTGCGGCGGCGGGACTCTGAAAAATAATTGTTTTATTTATTTATTTATTCATTGCATATATGACTTCAGACACGCACTTTAACAGGTCTGATTTAGCAAAATCAAACAATTTAGATAATATCACGTACGCACGTATCACCTTAATATATAAGCATCGTTTGTACAGTCAAATAAACCGTCTCATACAGGGTCACAGTGAGACTCACTACATATTTTGTTTCAATTTATCATCCTTACCTAACCCGTGACAAATACTTTAATTTATTACTGAATAAGTTGTAATTATATCGCACTTTCAAAAATATTTAAATTACTCCCTTTACCATGATTGAGCATGACGCCTGACACGTGCGTCATGCTCGTGAACGGCCGACTTGCTTATAATGAAAACTTTCCATTTTTAAACTTTAATGTTGTTTTGGCGAAACTATGCATACTAACACTTCGTTCTGGGCGACTTTACTTCACCGAGCCTTACACCTAATCTTTCCTAAATTGTTGCCGTGTCCAACAGCATCCACATTGTATATTTTAATAAAATTTTAACATATTTATAACATGTGGTGTGCAATAAAGATATTGAGCATTGAGATTTATGCGAATTTTATACATTGAAATAAAACTAATTTCTATGAATTTTATTACAGATTTGATTTTAAATGCCTGTCTTTGAATTAATGCCCTTTCCATTGCCACGTATAGTACTCACCATGTTTAGCCTGGCGGAGCAGACCAGCTCTGTCCAGTATCCTGCAGGCCTCCATGGCGCATGCTATGACGGCGTCTTTCTTCTTGCCACGATGGATCGCTTCAGCTATCACTGGCTTACCACGAGCGTCGTCTATGGGCAGTTCTACCCTGAAAAAATAAACACAAATAATATTTTATGATGTCGCGATAAAGTAAGCATGACGCTCCTGTTTATGTTTTATTGCTTTGAATGGAAAGACTAGCATGCTGTTCCAGCCTGATGGTAAGCGATACGACCGCGCATGAACGGTAGCAAAACCAAACAACACCTTGAATTACAAAGCAATGTTTGGCATTCCACTGCGCTCGCCATCCTGAGACATAAGTAAAGTCTCAATATGTCCAGTATTTAGTCTGGCTACAATGTCATTCAATCCGAAACACAACTGTGCATTAAACTGCTATTTGGTGGGCGAAATAGACATTGTGGTGGTACCCATCATACTCTCCATACTACTCCATAGTATTAATAATTTAACATACTTGCATATAAACTGTCCAGCGCTCTTCTCCTGGCAGTCATACGTCAGCTCAAACCCTTCCCTCTCATAATACCCTCGTAAGGTCTTCTTGGGATCGTCCAGGTACAACTCTTCGTTTACAGTCGCAGCGTAAGGGTTCTCTGACAGATCTGTCTCTTCTTCTGCGTCTTCGCCTGAGAAGTTACATAAGGAAATTACATTTAGATTTTATTCTTAAAAGTCAGTTTTATGTTTAGATTTTACCCTTAAAAGAAAATAATAGGTATGAATGAATTGTATGAATGTTTGTTACTCTTGCACGCAAAAACGGCTCGACCGATGGATGTTGGATGGCATTTTGTATAGGAATAGCTGAAACCTGGATTAATACGTAGGCCGTAGGGTATTCATTATGCCAAAAATGTAGTGTTGCCGTCGGATGGGAATTTCGTTTTTTTTTTATTGATTTTAATGGCGAAACCTTGCCTTTTGCCTTATGGTAAGCAATACGAGCGCTCATGAACAGTAGAAAAACTAAACAACACCTTGAATTACAAAGTTATGCTTAGCATTTCACTGCGCTTGCCATCCTGAGACATAATATATTAAGTCTTAGTATGTCCAATAGTTACTGTGGCTACGATGTCCTTGAAACAGCAACACAAAAATGTATTTACACTGGTGTTTGGTGAGAGAGAAATACATTACAGTACCTACATATGAGGGACCCTGTGGCTCCCATATGAGAGACCTAACAGACCTACATTAGTCTCAACAACAATCTTAAGAATCGTAAAAGATTTTCCAAACCGCAAATGACGCACACAGCTGATTGGTGTTCCTGGGAATAAAACATACTGACTTCTGTTAATGAGACAAACGGCCTTCAAGTACTTACCCATCCCCCAATCAATTCCTTGTTCTTCCCTTCTCTTTTCCTCTTCAAGTCTGTCCTTCTCTCTCTGTTCCATCGCCTCACGTATCATCCTGTCCCTTTCCAATTTCATCTCTTGCGCTTTCTTCTTTATTTCTGTTACGCTCAGCTCGGATTCTCCCTCGCAATCGAAGTCTGGACCCTAGAAGAATATTATGCATACGTAAACATAAAAAAAAACTCACGCCTTTTATCCCAGAAGCGGAAAGCAGAGGTGCCAGGACACCCACATTTCGCCTTGTATATTCCGTCCCACGATGTGATAGGGCGACATGGGGTACACATTCCTAATTCCAGGTTGATAATGAAAAGAAAAATTAAATATCACTTTGCCCAACACGGGATTCGAACCCGAGACCTCAGCTTTTTAACCATACTGTAGTACAACTTGTATGGTTTTGACAAATAAGATATTTTAACCTTTTTCCAATTTGACTTTGCTTATAGTATTACGTCCTGATATGAAACCTTATCACATTATAGGGCGGAACATACAAGGCCAAATGCGGGTGTCCTGACACGTCTGCCTACCCCTTCTAGTAAAAAGGCCTGAGTTTATGTATGTACATACTTAAATTTTTAAAATATACGGTAAGTGTTTTCTGTGTGCCACTATCCCAATTTTATAGCATTGACAAAAAATATATATTTAAAATTATTCAAAATTGACTATGCGTATCACATTACGACCTTATATAAACCTTTGCAAGGTAGGTACAGCACTCACCAGCATAATATAAGTCCTGCTGCTAGCCCCGAACCTGATCTGATGCCCCACCCTGACCCTGGTGTAATGGTTGGACTTCAGCCGCTCTTTGTTCAAGAATGTGCCGTGCGTGCTGCCCAGGTCGTAGAGATACCAGCCGGATGGAGGCTCCCCTTCTTCCGCGAAAGCTTTGTATTGGAGGACTGCATGATGCCTGATTAGGAAGATTTTTTTAGGGTATAAAAATATAAACTATATGGCCTAACCACTCTCAATCGTACTATCGATTGTAGAGGAGGCCCATGCCCTGTAGTGAAACGTATATGGGCTGATACAGATACAGAAAGATATAAAAGTGCATTGTGGCCTGTTGATACACGGACTAGACGTGACTGTCAACATGTTCACGGTGGTCGCGGGTTCAATATCCAGGGCACACCTCTGAGTTTTCGGAGTCATGTGTGTATTGATAGTCAACCGCCATGCACTAAAACGGCGAAGGAAAACATTGTGAGGAAACCTGCATAGCGATTTAAAAATTTCTATTGTATGTAAGTTCACCAACCCGCACTAGGCCAGCATGGTGGACTATATGGCCTAACCACTCTCAATAGGATGACGAGTGCAATAGAATGCAAAGCATTGCTTTGTAACTTTTATGTTGTGATTTGCAGTTTACACCACATAATAACATTAAGCTGAGTAGTAACCAACCATTTTTTCATTATTAAGTTGTATATCTTTATACTAATCGATGTTGTTTGTATGTTGCATCTGTGACTAATAAATAGTTTTTCTTTCTTTCTTCTTCATAGTGTTTGTTTTGCTACTGTTAAAGAGGGGATATTTTGCTTGCCATCAAGCGAATGCCATGCTTGTGTTACCATGTATTGCAATAAAAAAACACTTTACATACCTGGATATGGTAGGATGTGCCATCACAATGTCACAGTTTGTCAGTCTACCAAACACATAGTATGGTTTGTTTGTCAGATCCGTTTTTTCTACTATCATTCCTGACTTCAGCACTTCAAGGCCATAATCGGAACCTGCAAAGAAAATTAATATAAATTGCTATGACCACATTAACCCACAACAGAACACAGAAGAAAAAAAACAAAGTGTATATATTCAGACAAAGAGATTACTCACAACCTCTCGAAGCAAACTTCCCTTCAAAATATTGGTGGTATTTGATAATAAGAAAATATGAAGTTTAGTAATGCTTTGATGCTGGTTGGCTGTATGCAATTACTTCTGCACATTCAAGATTATGGGCTACTTAAGTGTTGGCATAATTGGTAAATAATACTAATGCTGTGAAATGTGAATGCAATTTAGGAAATCTAGTTGCTGGGCTGTTCGCTTGCAAGGATCCATTAGGGTAGCTACAACTGCACTGTGGTTTCTGCCGCCAAGTATTGCTATTACATTATATATTAATGCACTCTCGGGGTGACGCGTATCGACTAATATAAATAAGTCATTATAGACGCGATTTCAATGAAAATTTAACTTAATACTACTGATAACAGACAGATGCTTACCATCAGGACACAGCCCAGACCATTTAGGTTCCTTGTAAGGTATAGGCCCCGCTAATTCTTTCGCAGAATTGCCTGGCGGCAAAGACTGTATCGAGTCATTTTCTGTTGCAACTTTCTGCGGTTCTTCCGCTTTCTTCACCTCCACAGGTTTCTCCGGTTCATTTCTGGCCTTTTTAGGAAGTTTTCCAATGCGTCCAAAAAGTACGGGCTTTTTAAATTCACTTTGTTCTTCTTTTTTGGTTTCTTGTTCAGTATTGTCCGCCATTGAAGGTTATTTATTAAGAAGATTTTAAAAATTATTTATTATGTTTTATTATACTATCTTACATAATATTTTAATTATTTACACTTTTTAATACATTTATAAATAAAATGTTTTTTTTCTTGATTTTTAATTCTATGATTGTTTTGACGTTTGTAACGCTGTCACGTTACAGGTAACACTTTTACAATGATCTTTAGAATTACAGCAAGTAAAATTTTTGCAATAAGAGGCTATTCAAACTGTTTGCCGTCTTCTTAATTGAAGAGTATTTATAATTTACAAAGTACATTGTCTTGCAAATTCTATGAATCTGTTTAAATGTTTCCTATCTATATTCTCTTATTATTAGATATTCCTAATTACTTCACGGGTCATTAGTTTTTAGAGTATAAATTAAGTAAATACTAAAATATTTAATATTTAGAGTTTTTGCCCAGATTTGTTACACCAACTGCATAAATATATAGGATTACAAAGTTACATTTGCAGTTAATGAACTAGTTTACCTGTAATATGTTTATTGACTTGGCTATAACATGAAAACGCAATGTATCTTACAAGTAATATATATTATAATGAATAAGATTGTTTATTGCAATGGCTAAGTTAATCTATTCTATGTATAACATAAAAGATTTTTAATATTGATATGGACACTATATGATGTTGTTATGTTAGCTAATTATGTAATAAGTTAAGACACCTCACAAGACACAGTTTCTTAAGTAGGGGCTGAATTAATTAACCGACTTGGTATTATTACATGGATCTCGCAACTTTTTATAGCAGCAGAACTAAGTTGCGAGACTTGTTTTTTTTTACAATTATATTGATGATGGAATTGCAATTATCCAGCATTGGCCTAGAATCAACAGTAGCCTTCCTGTGACAGAACAGCAAAAACGATATTGTCCATGGCCCTTGTTCAGTTTGCATTCAATTCTATTATCAAACCCGATTTTATCAAAATTAGTGACTTAAATAAAATAGCTATACATCTCAAAAGTTTTAATGAATACTTTACTTTGAAAATCAGTATAACTAAGCTTTCTTCACCCTTTTTTATTCCAAGCCTTTATCTAGCTGTTCCTTAACCAAACGCCATACAATATATCTCCCTTTCTCTCGTTAGTCACAGGAAGTCCACTGCTCAACATAGGCCTCTACCAAGGGTCCCTCCACCTCGTAAGTGGGTTTCAGACACTGCACTTGCCGGTACGTGGCCTCAACTCCAGATTTTGTTGGTCCTAACCACAGACATATAAGAGTAATTTAATTACTCTTATATGTCTGTGGTCCTAACAGACATCAGTTCTTCGTGCCTGGCCCATAATAATATTATTATTGAAACTAAAAAATAGCTGCTTTGGAGGATATTTTCGATAATAATATAAAGTGATGATGTAGTTGGCTGAGTCCTTTAAAACTGTTTTTACGTGAATAACAAAATATTTAAATGTTATAAAACACGTGACTTAGGAAACCTGTCTCCACCACATACCTCCATATTTCTAATTAATTTTTAATTTAACATTTGAACAAAGCAACAGCTATTAGTTTGAATAAGATCTTACAATGACGTTGCTAGATATATTGCTATACATACTCTGGAACAAAGTTATATGTAATTATCGTAGACGGAGAAACTAACCCCCTTATGCAAAAGAAGTTAGCGCAGTGTTTAGTTGCCGTTAATATGAACTGTCACTTAAAATTTATTCATAACTGTCAAAAATCACTAATCAGCTATATTATAGCGCACTAACTTTAAAATGGCCGGGACCCATGTTTAAGCAAATTTTAAGCAGAAAGATGGCGGATTTTTACTGTCAAATTAGCGTTGTCAATTGTCATCACTGGTTATTTATTTAAAGTTATAAATAATAAATTATTTTAATTATAATGTGTTGTGCAAAAAGTTCTCTAAGTTGGCCGTCGAAATATCCGTCGGCATAAAAATATATAAAGTAGTGAATATTGATGTTGATGTAGTTCGAGTGTTCGATGTGGCTGCGGAACTATCAGTAAATACACAGGTAAGCCGAACTGATACTATACTATATCGGCCTATATTTGGGTGCCGGATTACTTTACGTAGCATAGAAATGTATACAAATCGCTATGGTGTGCAGGTTTCCTCACGATGTTTTAATGCATGCCATGAGGATTCCCTAGCAATAAAAACATGATTCCGAAAAATCAGGTTTGCCCTGGGACTAGAAAGCGCGACCACCGTGTCCATGTTGGCAGCCGCGTCTGGCCCATTTACCAACAGGCCACAGTGCATTCGAAATGGTCTTATTTACGATTAATTAGAGAAACAAAGTTACTGTAATGTTTCAAGTTTCTGCACTAAAACAACCACACAGCTTGTTTGAACTAACCTAATCAAAACCTTTTTACTCATAATTTCAAATTTATCTTATTGAATGGCTACATTCTGATCTCAATGTTAAAATCAATTGTTTCAGGAGTTGAACAACAACACAAATATTTGGAGAGAGGTGCTGTACCATCTATATATCCATGGAACATAAAAACAATTTTTGAAGAGGTTAAAGCAAGAAATGAAAGCAAGTAGAAGATAAATAAGAAGACATATTTTTGATCAGTCATCAACATTGAAGTGCATTGAGGACTTAGTACCAATTACCAAAGATATAACGTCCCAACAAGTTTGTTTGTTCATTTTAGCCACAGAAGTCCACTGTTGGTCTCTTAATTATGTTCACATCAACCTTTTGGAACTTGCCCGCATCATGTGGTTAAAAACAAATCATTATTTTGGTCTATAATAATGCAAGCATCAAATTCGTTTTCAATTTGAGTCATGATGTAGATAGATTTAGAGGTTTTGTAAATAAAAATTTTGCACAACATGTACTACATTTTATTTCTTAAGATTTCATAGTTACATTTATATCAAATATATTTTTCAAATAATGCACCTTTAAAGTAGTTATAGACAATTAAATATTATTTCAAAATTATAATATTTATTACACAATTATTTTTCCTTATATACCTTAGTATCTATAAAAGTATGTTGCAAATAATCATATTGCTGTGTATTTTGCCCGGACAATATCCTTGAATATCGGGTAATAAAATATGGTCAGGTATTTTAGTAACAATATGTATTTATTTATTGAAAAATTACATTTATTTAACTATATAATATTTGGGTCCCAAAGTAACAAGCCCCTGTCTTGGGCACTCAACCCTGCAACAATGGGTGTGTGTGGAAGGTTAACAATTTATGAAAACAACATTTAAAAAATAAAAAAAAACAAACTTAATGTAACTCCAACACTATTTATGTAACATTATTAATAATAATAGGAAATATGTATGTTAGGATGTGTGTGTGTGTGTGTGTGTATGCATGTGAGAGAAAATGTGTATATTAATTCATTTGTCAATGTAAGACATATACACTACTTGGTTGTTGAAGGATTATTTAATAGCATAATTTTCTTCCTTACAGCAGTTCTTTATATCACATTTTTAATAATTGTAGTAGTATAAATTCGGGATTGGAGGTAATGGGAATGTTGGCAAAAATAGATCTGACAGCACTTATTGGTATTTTTATATTATGCTTATTTTGCCCGGCAGCTAATGCAGTGGGATTATTTTGTATAAAATTCTATATTAGTAAACAAATAATTCTATATTATATTAGTAATAAAATATACGTCTCATAAGAAAAATTGGAATATCTTATAACTTAATGTTGTGTGAAGATTATAAGAAAAATATGTGTATTTAGGTATAAATGTCAAATGTTGTTTAGTAGTGAATAATATGAGTTGATGTTCCGAATTCAAATTAAATATAAACACACTCTTCTGATAATCATTACACAACATTCAACTTGCAAGGCTTTGTTTCAATTTTTCTGATGAGAAGTATAGTAAAGTTTAATATAATATGTAATTGAGTTCTACCAATAATGGTATATTTTCAGGAGTAATTTCTTGAAATCTATTTGCTTAAGTACACTTTGTTTCTTGAATAGTTTCTGAGCCAACTAATATATCGGGTGATCCGGCAAGATATAACCTCTCTTCTTATCCTTGTATCAAAATATTGTTACCGACAACCATGCTGTCAGTAAATTATGTTTCTAATATAGCCAAATCCATTATTTTCTGAGTGCTGAAAAAGAAACAAATGTTATTACCAATATGTAGCCTTAGGGAAATACAATATGAAGACGTATGTTTAAAATACTTACTACAACAAATAATCATACTTTTGTCCAGTTCGCATTTTAGGCGTAAATATCACAATAACGCCGTCCACAAAGATCACTACATTAGCTCTCAAAAGCACTCCGATTTCAACATTTTAAGGTAAATTTATATGTTCAAAAACAAACAAAACAAACAACATAGACAAATACGTTGTCTTTTTTGGATTCCATAGACAAAATCTGTTTGAAATTACAGAGTATAGCACTGAACAGTGAATGATGAGGGAATGAAATCAATTTTTTTCCATATAGTGGCAACATTCACGGCCTAATTTGCCGTATTAGATACTAAACGTCAAAAGGAATCTTATGAATAATTAAGCGTGGCTGACCGTAATCAACGTTTTATCTCCTCTTAAAAATATTTAACTAATTTTCGTTATTATGGTTGATTAGCGATTTCTTATGAATAAGGGGGTAAGTAATTATTGTGTATATATTTTTTAATTATCATAAATTTTAGAACTAAATGTATTTGAATATACATCACACGTTCAATGACCCATTTTTTTATTAAAATATAAAAAATACCAAAAAAGGAATATTTAATTTTCCATATTAGGCAAAAGTCAACAAAAACGAAACGTCTTACGGTCATTCGTTCAAACGACCTGCAACGACCGCACAACATGAATGGAATCGCCAAATCAATCAATCAATCTAAAATAATCTTGTGTCGATTGCCAACCGATCGGGCAAGTATATTTTTCGATTCGATTTAGTTGTGTATATTGCTCAAATTGTTCCACGTGCTTGTTTGTTTGTTCGTTTTTTACACATCAGCGGTAAATATTCAGTGAACAATCATAACGCAGTGTCCATATTGTGTGTATCATCGCGAAGCGGGACAAAGATTTTTACGAATTTAATTAATATGCGTGCTGTTATCACAGTAAAAATCTGTTAAGTGTGTAATTCCGTCGATTTGCATGCGTCCAACGTCGTGCATTTGTCCAAGGTAAGCGATTTTATCACATAAATACGCGTGTAAAATTGATGCAATTTGAGCCGTTTTTTTTTCGTACGCAGAAATTGCAGTATTTCTATACTCATCTTATTGTTGTCGATGTGATGGTGAAAGTATGTCTTTGTGCTTTTATTTCGGCATAATAGTGCCATTGTTTTGGTCTATAAAGGTTCACAGTCGTGACCGATCGAGATGCTTGAGGAAAAAATAGTTTCTCAGAATTTACGTGAACTAGATTCAGACAGACAATGTCATAGTGACATTTGTCCTTTTTAGATGTATGGGAGATTTATACAAAATTATGTATTTTTGCCACAATTAACCAATCTCTTTTTTCCCTTTTTTTTAAATCCTTGCACAAATAGCCTTTACAATCCTTACGACCGCCTGAGAAAAAAATGTAGTATTATGATTTAATAATATTTACAATCATATATAATTAACTTCACACAAAATACTATAACATAACAGGAAGGTAGCTCTTTAAATATCCTTGTCTGGAAATTATATAAAGCAAATGAAAATTCCTGAAATAGGTAAATGTATTTAAAATATTATGACTCAGCTGTCTACCCTCCTATTACTGTAATATGCAGTTAAGTAATAATGTTCTCTGTTTTTCTTAATCATTAAATTATTTCTCATATATTTTATTGGTAAAGTTATACTTATTAAAACTAAGGTATAAATGAGTATGTTTGATTTGTATAGTGCCATTGTATATAGATACATAAACTCACACCTTTTCCGCAAAAGAGATATTCAGAAGGGCTATTAGGATACTCATGTGTTGCCTTGTATATTCCTTCTCATGTTGTGATGTGTCTATTGCCATATCGGGCAAAAATTCCTGACTCCAGGCTGATATTTAATAGAAAAAATTGATGCTGTGCCCATACCATTGTCTGCCATAAAGCCATGTGGAATACATTTGGGTAGTGAGAATGCTGAAGACTATGCTTGGTAGAAGCAATATCTTTATTTGTTTGGATAGTAAGTACCATAAATAGTGATGCAAAATATCTCTGCTTCAGCATGGCCAGTTAAAAGCTAGGGGTACTTACTTATTTCCTAATGCAATAATATTCCTAACTACTTTACTAGTGATATTTCACTCATATGTGAGAAGCCGCCAAAATACCACCGCAATGTCTATTTCTCCCGCCATACAGCATTGTTATTATACAGTTATATTCCAGTTTTAAAAAAGTTCTAGCCAGAGAAACTGTTGGACATATTTAGACTTAACATCTTATGTCTCAGGATGGCGAGAGCAGTGGAATTTGAATTGCTTTTAATTCAAGGCATTATTTGGTTTTACTACTGTTCATGAGCCAGTCGTATCGCTTATCAACAGGCAAACGGCATGCTCGTCTCCCAGGAGGCTGCTTACATAAGGGAGACCTGCCACCAGTAAAATGCTACCATTGTAGGCCCTCTGAATAACTTCCTACTATCTTTACCTATTTAACTAACCAGTTTTCTAATTACTTTCATAAATTACCAAGTTTATCTCTTGATAATTGCCACCATACCACAAATATGTTTTAAATAAGAGAAATCATTATGCCTGTATCATATTTATTAATAAACCACATGCAATCAGCTTATCAGTTTATCTATATCATTCACACAATATAATGGGTTTGGTTGTTTCTCGGAAATATTCATTGCATTTACAATTTTTATTATCTTTATTATATTGTGAGGTGGGAAGGTGGATATTCTATTGGAATTGCATTGCACTTGCAATGAGGTGAAGTGTTTTCCTTTTCTTTTAACATGATTCTTACAGAAGTCCAGCAAAACTTGATGTGCCCAAAAAAAGAGGAATTGCATTCTCTTGGGGTTAGATAGAAATCAAGGATGGAATAGCATCCGAACCCTCTGGCAGTTACTCACTAACCCTGAAACCAGGGACCGAAACCCATTCGACATTACGGTACCGGTATCGACGAATTTCGGTTACCTTTAAGATTTCGGTAACCGCTATGACGCAATATAAAGGTTACCCTTATAAATGGGAACCGTTTTTAATACCGGTAACCTAAAAAGACCTTGTATGCAAAAGAAAATGCGTTGTTGTTACATAACAAATAAAAATCATACTCGTCGTGTTGTTTACACAATATCGCTGGATACGGTTCATTTCATTTTTTGTGGGTAATTCTGTTGAAAAATTCATGAAATGAGTAAAGATAATTGTGTGGTATAGTGCCATAATGTTTAGTAAAGACAAATGGCGGTATAACCACACACAGGCACTGCCCCCGCTTTGACTTATAAGCAACTTTGCATGAAACATAAAGGTAACCGTTATTTCGGTTACCGGTATGATACCGGTTAAATTCTAGGAATCCAATAAAATTGGCGGATACCGGTTACCATTAAAAATACCGGTATTATTTTTTTCGGTTGATACCAAAAAATACCGGTATTTTCGATACCGGTTTCGGTCCCTGCCTGAAACTATATGTCAGCTCAAATAGCTCTGGGATGGTTTTGACCATGTTTAAGAATGAACCAGAATATAAATAGTCGAGTACTTTTAGGAGCTGCGTCAGAAACGCCAAAAATATTAGACCTCATCTGCTTACAGTCTTAATATGATGAAAACAGAAAAAAAATAAAGTCCTCTTACATCCAAATACTGGAACGCCATTCAAATAATAAGTCGCTCTTAACACCGTACGGCCTACTTAGCCAGTACATTTCATCAGGATCAGTTAAGCGCAAGTTATATGTTTTTAAGTTGCGTTCCAGTATTTGGGCGTTAAACTGATAAGTCTATATTAGTGCACTTAGCGCTCTACAGTGTCTGCCTACTCCGTTGAGACATAGGTGTGAATATATGTCTAAAACAATACTGTACCAGTCCAATTTCACCTATGTTGAGCATGGGATTCTTTTAAAAGGGAAATTTCAACTGTGATTGCTTAAGCCATATTAATAGATTGATAGACTATGCAGGTAGGTTACTTAAACATACCAAAGAAATTCTAGTGAAATTATATACGGTATTCAAGTTTCCACATTTTTTTTCTTTACCGTTCAATAGGAAATATGCATGCCATTTTTTTATATTTTTAATCAATTCTGTATGTTATTACATTATCAGAAAAAAATATAAGTCTTTGAAAATATCAATAAAAAAAGTACAAAAAAATAATCAAAACTGCTATCAGTTTCGAAGCTTTTAAACGCCATGATGGCGCGAACTCGTTGTGACGTCAGAGGGCACGATATGAACAACGTAGTATTTGGATTAAGTTTCTTTCATGAATTGCTACATAACTGTATTTCGTGACAAAATAATCTATTTTATTTAATAGTATAAAGAAAGCACAAATTAACTCATGAATAAACGTAAAAGAACAAGCTAAAACTTCAAAAGAACGTGCCCTCTGACGTCACTTTCCTTTTCAAGCAATAGATCGCGTTTCGGAAAAAATGCGCGGCAAATTTGAAATGTCATTTTTTAAGTATTTATTTTACCGATTTAGAGTTGATAAATTTAAAAAATATCTTTAAGGTATATTTCTATATTAATAAAGATTACAAAAAAAATATGTTGACTTATTTTGAAGTCTGATGCATATTCCCTATTGTGTGGTAATTGAATGTCAATACACACATGACCCAGACAAGGCAGAGGTGTGCTCTGGCATTTGGGTTCAATTACAGCATTGAGAAAACTTTTGTGTGGCCCAGAAATATTTGTTTTAGGTCTCATTAATGAGAGACCATTTTTTATTGCAATTAATGGCGAGATGAGCACGCCGTTCGCCTGATGGTAAGCGATACGACCACTCATAAACAGTAGCAAAACCAAACAACACATTGAATTGCAAAGCAATCCTTGGCATTGTGAGACATAAGCTGTTAAGTCTCAATATGTCCCGTTTACTCTGGCTACAATATCCTTATAAACAAATTACAACAGTGCATTTACACTGCTGTTCTGGCAATATCTTTCAAACCGAAACACAACAGTGCATTTAAACGGCTATTGGGCAGGGGAATGGCATGCTTTATGATTATATTGTCATTACAATGATGATTTGAACCCCTGATAGTTGTTCCGGTACATCGCGTCCGTTTCATTACCACCGGACAATAAACAATAAAAAACAAAGTACTCTAATAAATTAGCTATGCGAGGGTCGTGACCCTAAACACGTATATCCGACGCGCTTCCCGCCACGCCCTCCGGTTTGGCTTTGACTGATATCACTGATAACATATCGTAGATAACGCTAAGTTTGTGCGTAGGAAAGTGGTTTTTTTTTATCGCGTGAACGATACATGCGTGAAAAGTATTTTATGAGAGAACTCCCACTAAAAATAAAACAGCAGTGTATGCACTGTTGTCCCGGTTTGAAGGAAATTGTAGCCAGAGTAACTACTGGACATTAATAAAATACATAAATACACCCAACAGTCACATACATAGTCCTGTCCCCACACTAACATCGAGTCTTGTGTCGTGTGTCAGGAACTACGTGAGACTTTTCGACCTCACAAACACCCAGACCCGAAACAAATTCCCGTGGTTCACACAAATATTTTTTTCGGTGCGGGGATGGAACCCGCGGCTTCTCGTTTCATAGTGTCTAACCAACTGCGCCACTGAGGCTGTCAACATATTCAGATAATTCATGGTGTTTGGTTTATACTGTCCATGAGCGGTCGTATTGGTTACCATCAGGCGAATGTCATGTTCGTCTCGTCATTGATAGCAATTTTCAAAAAACTTTACCTAAGATTATGCCGATGAGTTTTCAACCGTTGTGTCATTGTAGCCTCCTTCCCTCTATTTATCTCCCCTTCTCCTTATAATGAGGATACGATGCAGAGACGGATATGCAGTCATTATTGCGCATGTGATTATTTGACAAATCATTGATATTATTATGATAAAGAAATATTTGGAATGATATCATACAAGTTTTACGTCATTTTCTTGCACAGCTTAAGGTTTTTCTAGATGTTTGGGCGTTGGATTGTTTTTAGGGTCCCGTAACTAAAAGGTGAAAAACAGGACCCTATTATTAAGTATCAGCTGTCTGTTAGTCTGTCTGTCTTCACCAGGCTGTATCTCATAAACCGTTATAGTTGGAAATCTGAATTTTTCGCAATTTATGTATTTCCGTTGCCGCTAAATAACAAATACCAAAAATAAAAGTATTAAGGTCGGTTCCCGTACAATAAACGTGTTTTTTTCGTATTTTGTTGCTCAATATTTTTAAAGTAGATGTAAATTTTAAAATAAAAAAATTCAAAGTAATCTTTCAAAATAAATAATTAAATAAAAATAACGTAAATTTAGAAGGGGGGCTCCCATACAACAAACGTAATTTTTATATCTCGATCTTAATAAACAGAAACAAATGTGATTTTTAGGGTTTCTTTATACATAGATGATGGTACGCAACCCTTCGTTCATGCGTGTGGAAGACAATATAATTATAATCCGGCCGCTCAGAGAATGCGTTCCTGAAAGGTTGCAATCGAACGGACGACGTAACTTTGAAGTGTCGACAGCAAATGTAAATACATTATCGAACAATTTTATTTATTTACCCTACTTACGAACTAAAACATCATAAAAAAATAAATAATATGTAAATTTAGGTTAAATTTTATCACTTTGGACTAAATTTGACGGTTAATAAAAATAAAAATATTATATTTATAAGTTCATACCACGCCGTTACAAGGTTATGTCAACTGTTCATTTCTGGAGTGATGGGGCCAAAAAATAGCAGATTATTATAACGTTATTTTCCGTTATAATATAAAATAGTACATTTGTGTTTTTAATAATGTATAACGTAATAATTAAACGGATCTAACTCTTTATTTCACCTGGCAGCAATATAATATCTTTCACATTTGTGAATTTTATTTAAATTTGGCATTGAAGTTTACGTTTTTATTAAAATATTTTAAATAAGAACATTTAATATTAACTTATATTATTTACTTATTGTAAAGTGTGACGTAAATTTTAAAAAGTCACGTGACCAACCGTTTTGGTGACAATATTTTTAGTAATAAAGAAAAACATATTTATTCGTTATAAAGATCTCTTTAAAAATATATTAACGGTTGGAAGATTTAACGAATGATTATACCTAGATTTTAAAACACTTTATAGAAAATAGTCAAGTATCCAATTATTCTAACTTGCTACTTTTACTGTGAATAATTCAAAAGTTTAGCAAAATGATAATTATTTCCCATCACTACTCATGATCAACTGACATGTGTCAGGAACGCATTCTCTGAGCGGCCGGATTATAGTATCAATTTAATTAGACAGCCTCCGTTGCGCAGTTGGTCAAACGCCGGCTGTGAAACGTGAGGCCGCGGGTTCGATCCCCGCGCTGAGACAAGTATTTGTGTGGTCAACAGGCGAACGGCATGCTCGTCTCGTCTTTCATAGAAATAAAAAGGTCTTTAGTCCCGAAGTGGCCATTTTTATTGCGACCTAGCCTCTAGGTGTTGTATTATGAACGATTCAGTACAATCGGCTTAAACACATTGTTTACGCTATGTATGGCTTCTTGTTTGAATTTTGTTTAGGGTTTTATATACTGTTTAGTTTTATACTACTTTATAATAGATGTATAATCAGCACGAATGGCGAAGTTGGTAAAATGAAGGCTGTTGATTGAAAGGCTGGGTTATGTCCTCTCGCAACGACATTTTTAACAGTGTTAGCCGATGAAACCTATACTAGATACAGGGTCCGGAAAAAAATCACACGCCAAAAGTTGCCGAGGTTGCTTATACTTATACATTTGAATTTCGAACTACGAGATGTAGCAAAAAATCCTTAATAATAATCAACTTCAGGTAACAATAAACCTTCTTACTTTCATTTAAGATGAATTATGGTTTGGACCATACTAAAATCAAAGAAGACCACCAGCTCATTTGAGCTCTTATTTCTCTTGCCGTTTTGTAGGCCGTTACTTATAATCTAGTGTATATTTGAACGAAGGTGTTAGCTGTCCTTGTGGACTTGTAACTTCTACCAATTTATCTGAAGTAACAAAACACATTTCGCACCCCCGGTGCAACAATGTCACTTTTGCAAAAATGCATCTTTTCAGGAAAAACATTTGAAACTTTGACATCATATAAAAATATGATATTTCAAGACATAGACAAGTTGAACAGCTTCTATCACAACACCAACTTTTAATTTACCGTTAAAAAAATTATTACCACGTAATATTCTAAAAAATATAAGATAATTTCTTTATACCTTCCAACCTTGCAATTTTTGCATAAGTGACATTGTTGCACCGGGGGTGCGATTTATTCAACTCTATGTCATAAGCTAGGGGATCTCTTTATTCTGGCTTCAAATATTTCTGTGAACACAGGTATTTGTTACTGGTTGTGTTTGTGAGAGCGAAAAGTCTCTAGTAGTTCCTGATACACATAACAAGACTCGATTTTAGTGTGTGGCCGGGACTATGTATGTGACTGTTGGGTGTATATGTCTGTGCTTACCATACACCCAGACATGCTAACGATTCTTGGATAAACCCGTATGGTCTGCAATAGGAGGCAACGTCACACATTGTTTCACAACATGTTAGTGGTTACCAATAGCATTGTTTCGGAATAAAGGCAGGAAACTCTTAGATACGTTAACTGCTGACACACACATGCGGGATGCGGCAAGAAAAAAAAGCAAATGTTTTATTTCTGATTCCTATCCAATTTATCATTTAGGTAATATCGCAAATATGCATATAGAACATCAAGTACGAAAAATAAATTATTTTTTATATTATTTTAGTTTATTAATTAAGAATTGTTTACAGTTATAAAATTAGTTAAAATATTACAGAAAAGAGAGCAATAAAAGTATAGTACATGTATGAACTGTACAACTAAATAATTATAAACAAACAACATGCAAATTATTATAATTAGAATAATGCATTACAAAGGTACTGAAGTTACAAGATGTATAGGAACTAAAGTTATTGTGAAGATTAGATACATTACATAAATTCACGCCTTTTTCCTAGAAGGCGTAGCCAGTGGTGCCAGGACACCCACATTTCGCCATGTATGTTCCTTCCGACGATGTGATATTGAACGAGACTATCGCCATATCGTATCATATCAATTCTTGACTCCAGACTGATAATGAATAGAAAAATCGAATATCACTTTGCCCGACCCGGGATTCGAACTGGAGACCTCAGCTTTGGAGTCATACCGTAGTACAACCGATCCACTGCATACCCCTTCTGAGAAAAATGACGTGAGTTTATGTCTATTTTATCTTAGAGCTTGTAAAAATGTAGTGTTAGGTGGGATGAGGAAGGAATTCCTATATATTTGGTTCTTTATTTATACTCAAAGAGATGGGATGGGACTAGATTGTAAGCCTTAAGTGTGAATAAGACGGGACAGGGTGGGATATAACGGGACGGTACGGGATGGGACCGGAAGTATATTATAAAGCTGAAGAGTATGTTTGTTACCTTTAATCTCATGAACTACTGATTCGAATTGAAAAAATATTTTTGTGTTGGATAGGTTATTATATTATACATTTATCGAGGAATACTTTAGGCTGAATGTCATCACGCTATGACTGAAAGGAAGGAAGCAGTAGTGAAAAATATAGCAAATATGAGGAATTTTTATACGTTTTTCGTGGTCCGATTGGTCGATATTCCAAATTGATAGTTGGATTTGAGCATTTTGACAGCAATTTTGAAAAGTGTATCTGCACCCGGGCGGACCGCTAGTATTTGTATAAAAGGATGTTATGCTGATTCTTAGTAAGATTTAGATTATAACAACAAATTAACATTTCTTTGTTTATAGTGAATCATTTTCTTGTGAATGATGTGATTCATACGACACAATGTATTGCGTACACATGTATTATTTACTTTCGTAAAAAGCGTCGTTGCTATTTACAATAGATCTTTTATCTTGCACTATACATAACGTGACCATACGTCCCGCTTTGGGTGGGTCAGTCCCGCTTTCAGGAAGTCTGTCCCGGTGTCCCCAGCAAGGCCGACATAGTCCCGCTCTTGCAAACAAACCAAACGATAATTTAAAATGTATTTCCCGCTCGAAATGCTTTACCGAACTAATGCAAAAAACCGTGGGGTCGAATTATTCCAGCTCTTTCGTAAATACAATCTTGATTTATAAAACTTTTCCACAATTGTTGAGTAAGTGAAAATTCAGTTTTTCAGAAAATTCAGTTTTTCACACTTATATAAAAACTTAATTATTATTATTACGTCATCCGCAGATGTCCCGCTCTGGCACAAAAAATAAATGGTCACGTTAACTATATGTACATGTAATGGAGAATGCTCATTTTAATATGGAACTATTACTGGTGGTAGGTCTCTGTGTGAGAGGCTGCCTGGGTAGTTGCCACCGCAATGTCCATTTCTCCCGACTAACAGAAGTTTGAATGCACTGTTCTGTTCCGGTTTGAAGGACATTGTATCAAGAGTAACTACTGGACATATTGAGACTTAACATTATGTCTCAGGATCGTGAGCGCGGTGAAATGCAAAGCATTGTTTTGTAATTCAAAGTGATGGGTTTTGCTACTCTTCATGAGCGGTTGTATCGCTTAGACGAATGACATGCCCGTTGCGCTATTCATAGCAATAAAATATCTATATTTACTATATGGCCTAACCACTCTCAATCGTACTCTCGATTGTAGAGGAGGCCCGTGCCCTGCAGTGGGACGTATATGAGCTGATACAGTATATGAAACACTTAAGTGCTATATTAAGTGTTTTCCCAAAAAAAGCAAGTCAAATCCTTATAAAGTAAATGACAAATAATAACCAAGTATTACCGCTTGGATCATTGGTCTGCTGGCGACACGTGTCCGCTGAACCGTGCGGTTCAGCTTCGGTTCCTAGGTCGGCCGGTCGAGATAATTTGCTCGGGTTGTATTGTGTGAGACTAGTCGATTGGCAAAATAGAGGTCGTAGGTTCGAGTATGATACATAATTAGGAATTTATATGTAAATACGCGATTAAATCCATAACAATAACATGTAATCGATTTTTTTATATTTTCATATGTATTGTTTTTTATTATATGTGTAAATGTTACATATATGCATTGATTGATATTGATATATACCTATGTATTGATGTATATATAATGTATATATATATATATATATATATATATATATATGTATTATTATTCATTTATATATTAATTTAAGTTACCAAATGTTTTGTCCCTTTCGAAACACTTGAATTTAGTTTGAACGAAGAAGACAAAAAATCCAATAAAATACGTTTCAATACTGTCTATGAAGGTTGGTAAAGGGAAAAATTTTATACCAACAGGCCGGCATAATAATGCAGCTTCTGTAAATAGTAAACAAATGTAATGGTCGTGTCACGTAACTCGCGTATCGGGTGAACTCTTGTGTGTGGTTTGAAGCTACCACCACCCACGTGGTATGTGGTGTGATCCACTACAGGAAGATATATGTAGCTTTGTTATAGCATCACTTTGAATAAATCTGTTGATTAAGTACGTGACGAATGCGACGGATATTTATTTTGAATCTTGGTGTTGAGTAACCCAAATATTTCGTGGATTATGCAGGAGGTTTTAAAAATACTTTTTTTGTCACTGAATGGCGAGCATGCCTGATATAAGCGATACGAACGCTCATGGACAGTAGCAAAACCAAACTACTGTGAATTACAAAGCAATGCTTGGTATTCACTGCGGTTGCCATCCTCATCTATAAGATGTTAAGTCTCAATATGTGCAGTAGTTGCTCTGGATACAATGTCTATCAAACCAGAACACAACAGTACATTAACACTGGTGTTTGGCGGAAGAAATGGTCATTGCGATGGTACACAGGCGGCCCCTCACATATGAGAGACCTACCACCAGTAACTTTTGAATTATTATTAAATTAATATTTACCATGACAAAGAAACGCATACTGAAATATCATTTCTATTTGTTATTTTCCGTGTTTAATTGAGATATTGATAGACTCTATTTGTGTAATGCTCGCCATTGAGTATAGCTACGTCAGTGGAGGTTTGGCCTAACTTTGGCATTAAGGATTTACATCGGCGTATCCTTCTATTGTCCGCGCAGCTATTGTGAGCACAGACGTGCATTTTATATTGTAACAATTGATTCAATCGCTTGTATAAAGAAATATTTGTCAATATATTGAGGACGTATGCGCATTTTTTGCATTTTGTTATTGATATTTGAAGTATGACTGGCTAATTGGTCTCATAAGTGGAATTTCACAGGATGTTACAAGGGATTTTTCCGGTGGTATTACTCATATGTGAGAGTCCGCCTGGGTAGGCAATGTCTATTTCTCCCGCCAAACAGCAGTGTAAATGCATTTACTACTGTTGTGTTTCGGCTTGAAGGACATATTTCAGCCAGATTAACTACTGGATATATTGAGACTTGATATTTTACGTCAGAGGAATATCAATAATTGCTTTGTAATTCAAGGTGTTTGGTTTTGCTACTGTCCATGAGCGGTCGTATCGTCTACCATCAGGTGAACAGCATACTCTTCTAGCCATTTATAGAAAACAAATAATAATTACCCACTTTTGAGTTGAAAAATTTACAATAGAGAGTTCCGTTAAGATAGGAAAGTCAATGGTCTACCACGCTGGCAGCTGGCTTAGCGCATCGTATACTATAGATTTTTTAGTCAGGTATATTATTTCCATCCATCCATCCATCAGCCAAAGGAAGTCCACTGCTGAACATAGACCTCCCCCAATGATTTCCACAGAGACCTGTTGGAGGCAGCCTGCATCCAGCGGCGTCCCGTGACCTTTACCAGGTCGTCTGACCACCTTGTGGGTGGACGTCCTATGCTGCGCTTTCCGCTACGTATATTATTTATTCAATAGTATATCCACTCATGTGACAAATTCGTTTAAAACAACAGTATTATAAAACCAAATATAGTAATATTTTCAGATCAAAAATACTGCAAACAGCGATCCAAAATTCATCCCTCATTAATCAAAATATAATCTCTATCAGCCCATTAACGTACTGTCCTCTAGAATAGAGAGTACGTTTGAGAGAGGTTAGGCCGTCTCATCTTAGCAACGACAGCGTCAAATAGAGCGGATCACGCACAATGGCTCGCCAGTTAATTGACCGTGAACCGGCTTACCGGCGCGCCGTAATCGATTCCAATCTTAATATTTTTGTACAGTTTTAAAGTTTTGGAGGTTAGTAGGCGAAGTGAATGGACTTGATGATGAATATTCGAAGATATTTATTGGATTGTAATGTTTATTGTTTTTTATAATGATTTCATTTACTGTTGTTTTATTATTGCAATGAATGTCGAGACCAGAATGCCGTTCGCCATCTTAAGACATAAGATGTTAAGTCTCTAGTCTCAATGTCCTTCAATCCGAAACACAACAGTGCATTTACACTGCTGTTTCGTGCGAGATATAGACATTGCGGTATACCTACCCAGGCAGCCTCCCACATATGGGAGACCTACCACCAGTTGGATGGCTATATTCTAGTTACATATGTAAAAAAAATGTTTTCAACCTATTTACTGTAGAATAAGATCAATAAGGTTTAGCAACCATGGGATCTTAAATTCGACGCCCAGTTTGCACAATTTATTTTTTCATTTTGAAATAAACGGTCGTATCGCCGAAATATGTAAAGAAATATTTACTTTTTTAAATGTACAAAAATAATAATAATCAATAGCAAAGGCCATTTAATAATATGTAACATTTAATTAAACAATAAATTAAATCCTGGCCTAAGTTAGGGATCATGAGTAACACAACATTGGCAAATATCCAGAAATCTCTAACACATTAGGGCGACAAAACCATTGCACAGGACAATGAACTCTCTGTTTATTGAAATAATGACTAAAATAGCTTGTATGTTGTTTACTTTATATGTCGTGTTTAGAACAAAATAAGTTTCTGCGGTTTGATATTTTTTTTTAACTGGTACAAAATGGCCACAATGCATCTAATGCAAATAGAGTATTTACCCAGTATACAGGGTGATATTGTCGTATTATATTTTATTTTATCCCCATGTTTATTGTCATTCCCCATGTGTTATTATGTAAAATTGGAAAAGAAAAGGTGATGATTTTTTTGTCATAAATTGTAATTTTAGTTTTCACGATTTTAGGCTACTCCATTTGGATATGGCCTAACCACTCTCAATCGTACTCTCGATTGTAGAGGAGGCCCGTGCCCTGCAGTGGGACGTATATGGGCTGATACATACATTTGGATACGAGTACTTTTACCGCTTTGCTGAACTTTAGTTCAATTCGGGAATTTATCTGAGTGGCAAAAAGACTCGAGTTGTTCCCTTGGAACCCTTGAAAACTAAAAAAGTTCGTGCTGATTTATTTTAATCAAATATCAATACGTGACTGAAAATTCAGAGGTGCCCTAGTATTCGAACCCGCGACTACTGTTTTGGTAGCCGAATCGGGTTCCATTGAATTAAATATTATAGTCTTGTTGGAATACTTTAGCAAAGACAGTAAAAATGTTCAGACTAAAAATATAAATAAAAATTGAGTAAGGCGTTAATTTTACTTTTGATGCAAATAATATGAATTAATTTCAACATGTTCGTTACAATAATGCCACCACGAAATTTAAATGATAATACAATAATACATACAAAATTAAAAGCCCCAAATTTTTTTAAATTATTGTCACTTTCGTCTCAATTCAGAGTTCCGAATGAACAATTAATGAGACAAAAGGTATTCAACGAATGAAACGGCTTCGTTATGACGAGTCTTTGTCTCTTGACTCTTCCCGGTGTGGACTCAGTAGTATAATTATCCCATAAATGTGTGGACTGTGGGAATGCGGGGTTATTTAAAATAATTGAATTAAGCCAAATATTTTTGGATTTTTGGTATTAATGATTATACAAAAAAAAAAAAAAAAAACTCTGGAATACTTTCGAAAAATATGAGACTATTTGTAAATGGATTGCTTACTTTGTCATCGCCATAGCTCTTTTAACCTCTTAAGTCCTGGGTGACTTTCTAAAGAACAAAATAGCGATCATCTCTAAGTCCTGGGTATTACTATTTATGTGACAAAATTATGCCCGAATGTCCTTCTAAAAGTACAAAGTTGATGTGTATTTACGTAAAACGACAATGTTCTATTGATAGAACCTTCGATCAAAGTACTAACTGTAAGTTCAATATGACCAGGTCTAAACAATGGCTGCCAATTTGTTCTACAGGAAGCCATTTCGGTTTTTATATGAAAATATATTTCAAAATCCCAGGCCTTAGGAGGTTAAAATAAACGAGTTCTTCTTTTTCTGGTTATCAATTTTTTTTAAGTTTTTGTATAAAACATGTTTGAATGCTGCACTGATTTTCATATTTTACTTGTGTTGGAAAGGTACTATGCCACATTAGTCCTAACCGTTTTGTATATTTACAAGTATTCATGAATAAATCACGTAACATTTTTAGATACCTCCATCTCTTAATATCATAATGCAAAGGTTCCCAAAGTGTGTGCTTTAGAAAATAAAAGAGTACACCGCCCGCGCCTTGGAGAAATTTTTTGTTTCTCTCGTTCTCTCTCATTTAAATTGTTTCTATCTATCCACTTATCTAGTATGATTATTTGGACCATCTAGATAGGTTACTAAACATCTATTTATTTATATATGCTTTATTGTACACCAAAATGAAAGACACATACAAGTACTTAAAAACTAAAGGCATGGTTACAATAGGCGGCCTTTTCGCTAGCTGCAATCTCTTCCAGGCAAACTTTGGATGTGATGTGTAAACATGTGTATTTACTGCTAAGTCTCTCATATATGAGAGGGCGCCTGGGTAGGTACCATCGCAATGAATATTTCTCCTGTTAAACAGCAGTCTAATTGTACTGTTGTGTTCCGGTTTGAATGATATTGTAGCCGGAGTAACTACTGGACATATTGAGACTTAACATCTTATCTCACAAGATGGCGAACGCAGTGGAAATTCAAGTGCATTGTAATTCATGGTGTTGTTTGGTTTTGTTACTGTTCATGAGCGGTCGCATCGCTTACCATCAGGCGAACGGCATGCTCGTCTCGCCATACGTAGCACAAAAAAACTGTGGACTGAAAAAGTTTGGGAACCCATACCGTAATGGATCAAGCCGTATAAACGTTATTACATAACTATTACTTAACACTTAATCCATACATATTCACCTATGTTAGGCCTGATCATCAAATATTTGCTTCGAATGTGGGTGTTGTGGGAATAGTTTTTTACACTGTGCGAAAGTGGGTGTACGTCAAGGCATATTATGGTTAAATGGAATATCCAATGGCAAGAGATGGTTGTTTCATCACTCGACATAATTGTACTAGGTTGAAATAGACATACACATATATTGAGAGGGGTTAGGCCATATACTCCGCCACCCTGGCCTAGTGCGTATTAGCGGACTTAAAATATTACAAATCGTCATGGTATAAAGCTTTCCTCAAGATGTTTTCCTTCGTCGTTATAGTGCGTGGTGATTGACTATCAATACACACATGACTCCGGAAAAGACATACCACCGCTCATGAACAGTAGAAAAACCAAGTTACACCTTGAATTACAAAGCTATGCTTGGCATTTTAATACACTGGCCATCCTGAGACATAGATGTTAAGTCTCAATATGTCCAGTAGTTATTCTGGCTACAATATCCTTCATTCCGAAACACTACAGTGCATTTACACAGCTGTTGGGAGAAATGAGAGACGTACCAGTAAATCCAGCGTACACTTCGCTTGCTTGTACGTGACCACTCCAGAACCTTTCCGGTATGGATGTTTCATGTTGTGAAACCAGAATCCCAAATAGTTTGTGATACGCTACACAATCTTGCATCTTAACGTGGATTTGAAACTATTTTTGTGACTGCATCCACATTTATGTATTTTTAGTTTGTTTTGGCGCCGCAGTTAATATGTTAAGAATTTGTCTTGTTGTGGAATTGGGACTATTATATCTGGATTTGTGTGTATGTTGAATATATTTATATACCACGCGACAGTCTTGGTGGCGCAGTTGTACAACGGTACGATTACAACGCTGAAGTCGTGAGTTCGAATCCCGCGCCGGGTCGGGCAAAGTGATTAGGATTTTTTTTATTTATCAGCCCGGAGTCAGGAATTTGTGCCTGATATGGCGATAGTTTCGCTCGCTATCACATCTTGGGACGGAACACACAAGGCGAAATGGGTATCCTGGCAGGGCCTCTGCTTATGCCTTCTAGGAAAAAGGCGTGAGCTTATGTATGTATGTATGTATAACATAAATAAATACACCCAAAAGTCACATACATAGTCCTCCCATACTAAGATCAAGTCTTGTATCGTGGGTGTCAGGAACTACGAGAGACTATGCGGTCTCACAAACACCCAGACCCGAAACAAATGCTTGGGGTTCACACAAAAAAAATATTCCCAGCGGGGATCGAACCCGCGGCCTATCGTTTCACAGCCTATCATGTAGCATATGTGACTTTCGAGTATGTTTTCGTTTATATTGTGCCTTAGTAAGTAGCTATTTAAAAGAACCAGTACACATTAAAGCGTCCGTGAATTCTTGCCTTGAGCCCGCATCAAAACAATGTTGAAGGTTGGCAAATAGAGATGTGACGTCAGGTTGGAATATTTAATCTTGTAGGTTTTAGTGACGAAACTGATGGAAAATGTGTATAATATATTCATGAATTTTAGTGGTAGTAGGTCTCTCATATGTGAGAGGCCGCCTGGGTAGGTACCACCGCAATGTCTATTTCTCCCACCAAACAACATTGTAAATCCATTGTTGTGTTCCGGTTAGAAGGACATTGTAGCCAGAGTAACTGTATCAACCCATTTACGTCCCACTGCAGGGCGCGAGCCTTCTCCACAATCGAGAGTACGATTGAGAGGGATTAGGCCATACAGTCCAACACGCTGGCCTAATACCTGGCTTCCCAAGAAGACAGGCTATGCCTAATTTGGGAGCCCCTGGCAATGTTATTAGTTTAGAAATGATGTATGTTGTAATTAGTTTTTAAGAAATTGTTACGCAATTTGGTTAATAAATATATATATATTATTATTTATAATAGGGGTTGACAGACTTGTCATACTTTACATAGCATAGAAATTCTTGTAAAACGCTGTGGTATGCAGGTTCCTCACGATGTTTTCCTTCACCGTTGTAGGAAAGTAATATACAATCTTAAATCTCTACATAGATATTGTTTTGTTAGTCGCCAGTTTTGAAATAAAAGCCCGTACCCAGACAAAGATGTGGGCCGTGCCCTGCCGTGGGACTTATGCGATACAGATATAGGAATTCCAGTACATTATATACTATACATGTGTATAAATTAAACAACACCACATCACTACTCCTGTAAACGCGCGAGTGACAAAACCTTTAAACATTAACATAAACTTTACATTACAAGAGGCTTGCTGCGTGCCGATAGGGATCCTTAAACAGTGCCCTAAACCATGTGAATAAGCATAAATTATGGCGGGATAACAGTACGTAAAAGTATGAAAAATATAAGCTTTTACAAATGATAGAATATGTAGGTTAGCTAAATTAAGTTTAGCTTAAGGTTAGCTGTCAGCTCTGTTGCTGTAAAGTAAAGTAATCAAAATTCAAAACTTCAGGGAGTTAGAAATGTGAAAATTGAACCAAATGCACGATAAGATCAATTTTTTTTTCATTGTGTAACATTCGCGTAAATATAATATACCTTTATTTGAAGAACACTTGAAATATATTTAATACTCCTGACGATATTCTCTAAAACTTTTCGGTTCGACGACACTCAACGTGTTACACTTAAAAGTAATTTTCGAATTCCTTAGGGGTAGCAGATAAGAATATCCACTTTGCATGATCCTAAAACCAATTTAATCCAAATACCATTTGTTTTCATGCGGGAATTGAACCTACAGTTACACCCACACATACTACTGAAACGCCACGTTACCCGACTCGACGCGACACGTGTCAAATCAAATCAAATCAAATCATACTAATTTATTATTATCGTATTTATATTTTGACAGCCTCCGTGGCGCATTCGGTTAGATGCCGCCTGTGAAACGAGAGGCCGCGGGTTCGCTCCCCGCACCGAGAGAAATGCTTGTGCAGCTAAAATATTTCTTTCGGGTTTGGGTGTTTGTGAGACCGGGAAGTCTCTTGTAGTTCCTGATAGCCACGACACAAGACTCGATCTTAGTGTGGGGTTAGGACTATGTATGTGACTGTGTTGGGTGTTATTTATTTTTTGTCTGAACCACACTACTAACATACGATATTACGTTGCATGGCGTTTTAGCAGTATGTTTCGGGCCTTAGTCTTTTCACAGCCGACCTAACCAACTGTACCATAGAGGTTATACGCAACCAATAGACCAAAATGGGTAATATTCATAGTAACATATTTGCATGCAATGAATTCCGAGTTAATTAATGCGATCACGCAAAGCATGTTCAAGCAATTTGTGATGTGTCAATGGAACGTGCATGATTCTCTTTCGGACTTACTAGTGCTGATGGTTAACAGGTTCGATTCTGTGCCAGTTGAGGGGTGCTTTATTAATTTATTTTCTGATGTTTGAGATTTTAGGCAGTCGTTCACATTTCTGCATGGGACGTATCAGATGCATTGTATCAACAGATTTTTTACAATTCGTCCACAATATTGTTGTTATAATTAAATTTGACCTACTTTATGTTTTCTACTATGGAATAGAGAATAGCTTATTTTAAATGTAATGTCCTATTCCAATGATTGTCTCTTTTTATTTATTGTCGTTCTGTGTAAAAATTATCTCTTGAATATAACGTCTTTTGCTTAATTCATTTTATTCACAGTTCAATAATTTCATCAAATATCAGCAGCTATCTCAAAGCATCGACATAGGCATAGGCTTTATACTCTATTTCTATAATAATAGTGTACACACTTTTAATTTTACACACCCTATGATACGATTATGGATTTACCACCCAAATACGAAGATATTTAAAAACACAAAAATAATATTGTCGCATATCCTTGCGAAATTTTTGATTGCATTATGTTTGTAGTCACTAAAACTACCACCCGGCTTCTTTTCGGTAGCAGTCTTGATATACCCTGTATAATCTACGGAACCAAAAATGCAAATATCAAAACCCCACACGCACAACATGTTTGACATTGTGTAAAGCCTATGAATATTCACAATGTTTAAGATAATGTTGCAAGTTTAAAAGCATAGACGTGTATGTACGCAATAAGGTAAAATATTTCAGTTTATATACGTCCTTTAGGGCAAGGGCCTCCTCTATAATCAAAGTGATAGAAGGGTTTATAACTTTTAGGGCAAGAGCCCGTTGCTGCGTTAGGGCAAGGGCCTTCTCTACAATTAAAGAGTGATAGAATGCTTATACCTTTTAGAGTAAGAGCCTATAGGCGCCAGACTTTCTCCATTTTATAACAGCTGAAAGTTTGTCAGCGCATGCCTCTGATATAGGCATCACACGATCAGCTATTATAAAGTTCCGATCGTGGTGGCTTTGAAAGTTATCAGCATTAATGTGTTTGGGAAGATGGAAGAACCAGAAAACGTGTCCAGGTGCCAAGGAAACATGGAATCTATTAAGAAAAAGAAACAAAATTCGTTGCTTAGTTTTAAAGATCTTAGCATACATAGGGAGAGATATACGGGAAGAGACTTTGTTTTAAAGTAGTGATTATTATCACTACATAGTATAAAACAAAGTCGCTTTCTCTGTCCCTATGTCCCTTTGTATGCTTAAATCTTTAAAACCACGCAACGGTTTTGATGCGGTTTAAATAGATAGAGTGATTCAAGAGGAAGGCTTATATGTATAATACGTACATATTATTGTACATAAATCTATTTGTACCCGGGTGAAGCTGGGCCGGGCCGCTAGTAAAGTATAAAACTGCATCAGTTTTCAGCACAAATAACCTTAATTTAAACTCATCACCCCTGCGAAGCTTTCATAATCCGACTCAATTAAAACGTTGCATATAATAAGTAATCCCAGTACGAATGAGAACGAAATTCATTCGCCGGCAGACTATTGGATTTGGTCGAGTTGCTTTCAATCCTCTCTGTTTATTTAGCGGATTATTAGTTCGGAACGGAGTGCTCCAAGTTTTTGATGGGAATTAAATTGAGACAGTTTTGTTTTGAGTACACAATACACATGCATACGCTCAAGGCTTTGTCATTAAAATGATAGGCAGAAAGAAGTGTTAGCATGGCTTAAATAATATAATTTGCCGAGTTAATTGAGGTAATGCACTAGAGGAGATACTTACGAGGGGTTTAATCTATAAAACGATACGATCTTCGAATGTTCGCATGTTCGATGTCTGGAATAAGATATAATTTTTCCTCTACTAAAAATTAATACTATTCTCTTTTATACTTCTCATTTTATCCGAACTCATTCTGTGATTACGACGTATCAAAGAGTATTCCTACATTTTGTGGAGTATCTAGTATTATTTGAAGTTTTTTTACGTACGGCGTCAGAACATTCGAAGTTCGTATCGTTTCATAGAGTAAACCCCCGGCAAATAAAATGTTAGTAACAAAAATGTATGGTTATTAGCATACACTCTAGAAAAAATAAAAGTTGCTTCAAAACTGTTACTAGTGTTATTTACGGGTAAGAGGCCTGACTTGAACGGCCTTCGCTGAGTTTATCAAGCAAATATCAGAATAATTCACGCGTTCTCATTAATCGGTAAAGCAGTACGTTTCCGCGTTTGCCTTGTTTGCGTTGCGAATTTGTAACTTCGCTTGTATATTAGACGGGGTAGACCTTTTTCTCTCTCCCACTGCAGCTTATCTATACTAATAATATTATAAAGCTGCAGAGTTTGTTTGTTTGTTTGTTTGTTTGAACGCGCTAATCTCTGGAACTACTGGTCCCATTTGAATGATTCTTTCAGTGTTGGGTAGTCCATTTATCAAGGAAGGCTATAGGCTATATATCATCACGCTATGACCTATAGGAGGAAAGCAGTAGTGATATTTCTAGCAAATACGAGGAAATTTTGTTCGTTTTTCGTGGTCCGATTGGTCGATATTCTAAACTGATAGTCAGAATTAAACATTTTGACCGCCATTTTAAAACGTGTATGCACCCGGGCGGAGCCGGGCCCGACCGCTAGTTTTTTATATTGGACCTGATGTAATAAGAACAATTGGAATTCTATTCAATTTTGAGGAGTTCTCTTCTCGAGGTCCGAAGATGTTCATCAGATGTTCACCTCTTGTGAAACTAGAGGCCGCGGGTGCGATCCCCGCACCGATAAAAATATTTGTGTAATCTATAGTTATTTGTTTCTGGTCGGGGATTTCGTGAGACTGAAAAGTCTCTCGCAGTTTCTGATACACGACACAAGACTCGCGGTTAGTGTGGGGTCAGGACTAAGTGTGAATGTTGGGTGTATTTATTTATTTAACTTAAAGTTGGAATATCTCAGCATTAAAGTAAAATATGTATTATATTATGAATGAGTTGGCAAGCGTGCACAGACGCGTATCGTGTGACGGCGCCTCGTAACCGACACCCGATATTCTCAATGAAAGTTAACATGTGGGTTAAAAGGCTTACGAAAATTTATCTCGCAATACTTTGCTTGGCTCTGGTGCGGTTGGCAGAACTTGTGCACGTGATGTGGGTTCAAATCTCGGATGGGGAGTTTGAATTTTTTGTAAATTATATTCTTGTTAATTAAAGTGCGTGGTGGTCTTGGTAAACGGACTAAACGCGGCTGCCAACACGTTCACGGTGGTCGCGGGCTCCAATCCCAGGGCACACCTCTGACTTTTCGGAGTCATGTGTGTATTGACAGTCGATCACC
This sequence comes from Hyles euphorbiae, assembly GCA_023078785.2. Classification (NCBI taxonomy): domain Eukaryota; kingdom Metazoa; phylum Arthropoda; class Insecta; order Lepidoptera; family Sphingidae; genus Hyles; species Hyles euphorbiae. The sequence goes on along the minus strand of CM041057.1, from coordinate 3,146,421 downwards.
ACGCACTAAAACGGTGAAGGAAAACATCGTGAGGAAACCGGCATATTGTAGCGATTTATAAGAATTTCTATGGTATGTAAGTCCGCCAACCCGCAATAAGCCAGGGTGGTGGACTATATGGCCTAATCACTTTCGTATTCTCGATTGTAGAGTAGGCCCGTGCCCTGCAGTGAGACGTATAGGACTAATACCGAATGCTGTTCTTATCCATTCATAATTTATCAACTTTTTGTTCGAGCCTAAGAAAGCAATGTATAAATAATACATATTCGTTTCTATCTGTGCCACTAATATTAAGTAGACAAGATGTCATCACGTATTACACAAAAACATCGCATTACGAGATTCTATGCAAATATATTACACAACTTGCACGCAACTCGTTGAACGCAATGAAAATGTTATCGTGACGTTAATTATACAGTGGTAGGGGAAAGTGTTGGGTTTCATAGGCTTTTCGACAGCCTCCGTGGCGCAGTTGGTTAGACGCCGGCTGTGGAACGAGAGGCCGCGGGTTCCATTCCCTGTTCCCGCACCGTTGTTTGGTTTTGTTACTGTTCATGAGCGGTCGTATCGCCATTTGGAGCAATACAAAGAAGAAAAAATATATTTAACTTCAGATATTACTGTATATTTACAGACTTTGCATGATCAGGTTGACGATCGGAATACTATGCAGTCTTAGTAATATTTTCTGAGTAGTGTTCTGTTTATGGGCAAGTGAGATGTTTGACGTCAGGCGACTGACCTGCTTGTCTTGTTATTCTCGCTGATAATTAAAAAAAGACATCAAGTTTGTAATCTATATTAATAAAGCTGAAGAGTTGAAATTGATAGTCGTAATTAAACATATGGCTGCCATTTTGAATAGTGTTATCTGCACCCGGGACCGCTAGTAATACTAGGTGCATTTATCTACATAATGTAGATTAAATAAATTGTTCGATTTGAATGAGATTGAATAAATAAATAAATAACACCCAACAGTCACATACATAGTCCTGACTCCACACTAAGATCGAGTCTTGTGTCGTGGGTATCAGGAACTACGAGAGAGTTTTCGGTCTCACAAACACCCAGACCCGAAAGAAAAATTTGTGGGCCGCACAAACATTTTTCTCGGTGCGGGGATCGAACCCGCGGCTCTCGTTTCACAGCCGGCGTCTAACCTGCGCCACGGAGGCTGTCAAAATGGAACTAGGAAAGGAAAACAACGAAAACATGCGACTGCCAATAACGAACATGAACATTATATTCCTGTATATTTAGTACCTCCTACTTTTGAGAGTCATGTGTGTATTGATAGTCAATCTCCACGCACTAATACGTTGAAGGAAAACATCGTGAGGAAATCTGCATACCATAGCGATTTGTAAGAATTTCTATGGTATGTAAAGTCCGCCACTCCGCATTAGGCCAGCGTGGTGGCTATATGGCCTAACCACTCTCAATCGTAATGTCGATTGTAGAAAAGGCCCATGCCCGACAGTGAGACTTATATGGGCTCATACAGATTTTTCTATTTATTTAGTTTTTAGTATGTTGTGTATGAGATAATAAGGGCTTTATTGCTATGCCACGCTATTTCAATAAATTATTTTAACCAGTAATTTTAATTATCAGCATGAAAAATCGTGCATAAACAAATTTATATAATATTCTGTTACCAACCGGTTGTAAATGCCGAATAACAGTGGTTAAAAATAGCATCTAAAAATATCATACAAATGGATAAATTATTTTATGCTTCTTTATTGCGTGATAATGGATAGGAATTTTAAAAGTGGCCAATTACTGTGGTTTTAATGTACATTTTTTTTTATGAACTTCGCTTAAATCTTTTTAATCTGTTTCGAAGGCTTTTTGCGAGGTTCTTCTCCAGGTCAAATTATGGAAACATAATATTTACAATAACTTAATTATTACCTAACTTTTGATAAATGAACGTTTTTTTTTTATTTACTATGAATGGCGAAACGAGCCTGCTATTCTCCTGATGGTAAGAGGGACGACCCCCAATGAACACTAGCAAAACCAAACAACAGCACGAGTTACAAAGCAATGCTTGGCATTCCACTGCAGTAGTCTCAATATGTCTTGGGGCCTTAAATAATAGACTTTTAATTTCTTGTATACTTATAATTTTTTCTTATTACTGATATGTATATTTTATCTCTTCTATAACCGGGATATGTCTTAATACCCTCCCATATATCCTAAACATGTTAATTCAGCTGTTTTTCAGCACAATTCACTTCTCAATTCTCCGTGTTTGAGACCTCTCAAATTCGTAATCGTTTCAACTCCATACTATTTTACCAGTAGTATAGTTTTTCAATCAGCTGACCAAAAAGAATTTAACAAGCGCCTTCTAACTTGGCGCCATTTTTCGTCCCGTATGCCAGTCACGCGAAGGACGAGCAACCGCCACACACACCGGAATATTCAAGAATGTAACAGAAAACCACCTTTATAACGCGAAACACACATAATCTCAACGACCTTGATGTTTTGATAATAAAAAAATGTGTACCTACACGTACAAAACATAACCTGTTTTGATTTTTTGCATTGATCCTCAATTAATATCGGCGTCTCTTTCACAGGTTATGGGTGTGAGCGGGACGGCGAAGTTGGACCAAACGAAATGCAGAGCACGGCCGGCCGTTGTCGCCGATGTGTTTCTGATGTTGTGATAGTGTTTACACGCAAATGATTACGTGAGAATACGATACCGAACGTCGACAAGTGATAATTAATACGACAAGTTTGGCATTCCGTTCATGAATATGCTCAAAGTGTTCGCATAAATCAAATGCTCAATATACGGGTCAGTTCCTCTCAATTATGGCTAGTGACATAGCATACGTCCATAGTGTTCAGTGAATTGATCAGTGCTTTTTTTTCATTGTGAAGTGAAAGAGTTGTGAAAAGTGTTATTTATGTGTTTAAGTGCAATGGTGAATTGATCGTCGTAAGTTTTTCAAATTATTGTGTATAGCGCCATCTGTTGTCGAGTGGCGGCGATGGTTCGTACTTGAGCGATGGAGGCCGGTTTCATACCGGTGGGTATCGGCGGCGGTTCGGCCGCGGCGCCGCACCCCACTGTGGTGGCGCCACCGGCGAACGTGGTCCGCGCGCCGGGACTCAAACGCGGGAAAATGGAAGAAGCCATCACAGACAGGGTGAGTGTTTTGTATTTCGAATATTAAAAAAAATAATTGAAATATTTCTTTAGTATATTGAATTTGTATTTCTCAATTCTCACTAAGTAAGTTATAGGATAATTGAATTTTATCTTAAATATTTAATTTATTAATGTGGAAAAATTTCGCCTCCATTTTGGTACAATTGTATATTCTGGAATATTTCGCATACTTTGACGACTAAGCTTAGTGCGAAATACAAGAGAGAAGCTCTACGGAATTATTATTAAGCAAATCATTTGAAAAACTATACCTACAAATAAGTGGTCGTGCCATATCATGACGATGCAAATTATATACGAAACCCTACCTAAAAAGGTATAACAGGAACCCTGTATAATAACTTTAATATCTGTTATTCAAGAAAACCTCTACGGTATTTTCCATTGACCGTTCACGGAATTCCCAAGAAGCAAGATCTCAAACTATAATTATAGGGAAAAATCCTAAAATATGTGATTATAGTGAAAAATATTGTTGCGATTACGAAATTCACTTACAATATACATACATGCGGACGGACGGACGATATACCAACCAGGTGGTAGTTTTAGTGACTTCAGACACAATGCAACTAAATTATTCCTAGGTCGTATTTGGGTAGTCAATACATAGATTTTCGTAAAATAATAATGTAGTCTTTTTTTATTAAAGACTTTATCATACTATCATCATGTCGTTGCAGTCCACTGCTGGACATAGGCCTCTCCCAAGGTACACCACGCAGTCCGGTCTGCCTTATGTACCCGCTGACGACCCCCTTGTGCAAGTGCCATCTGGAAAGAGGGTTTTTTTATTGCCATAATTGGCGAGATGATCTGGCCTTCGCCTGATGGTACGCTATACGACCGCTCATGAACAGTAGAAAAATTAAACAACGCCTTGAATTACAAAGCAATGCTTGGCATTCCACTGCGCATGCCATTCTGGGATATAAGATTTTAAGTCTCAGTATGTCCAGTAGTTCTGGCTACAATGTCCTTGAAACAGAAACACAATGGTGTATTCACACTGCTGTTTGGAATTAGGGGGGTTGGACGTCGCAGTGGAACCTACCCAGGCGGGCTCTCACATGCGAGAGATCACCAATCCAATCGAATTTATCCAATAATTCTACCTAAAGCTGAACTTTAAGTAAATTAATATTGTTTTTGCAAAATAAAAACTAACTAATTATTAAAATTGTATCAAAAACCCCAAATATAATCTACATTACAAATTCAATGTCATTGAAGACATTCGGTATGCGAGCAATGCAAGAATGTAATATGGTTAGGAAGTGGTGCGTGATGGCACTGCATTCTGTGCCGAGCCGCTAATTGATGAAACACGCCAGTTTTACACTAATAACTTGTAACATATTGTGTATCTACGAGAAGTAGACATATACTTATACATACATACATTAACTCACGCCTTTTCCCAGAAGGGATAGGTACCTTCTGGCAGGTCTCTCATGTGTGAGAACCTGGATAGGTACTATGTATTTCTTCCGTCAAACATCAGTAAATGCTATGTTGTATTCCGGATTGAAGGACATTGGAATAACTACTGGACATATTGAGACTTAATGGCTCAGGATGGCGAGCGCAATGGAATGCTAGGTATGGCTTTGTAATTCAAGGTGCTGTTTGGTTTTGCTACTGCTCATGAGCGGTAGTATCGCTTACCATCGGGCGAACGGCATGCTCGTCTCGCCATTCATTGCAATAAAAAAAACATGCCTTACACAAACAAAATTTGCTAATATATCACAAAGCACGCCGCCCGGGAACACGAGAGCGGCTCGCAAAGAGAGCAGTTGAAAGAGGCTGAGCGCTCTCATCTCGAAAGCTGTGTCTTGAATGCTTGTACGGAAATAGCAACGAGTAGTGGTTTTTTCGGGGGTTTGTTAAAGATATTAAAAAATTGCTGGATAAGGTCAAGCTTGTTATGAAGTTTAGTTTTACTGGTGGTAGGTCTCTCATATGTGAGAGGTCACCTAGGTAGGAACCAAATAAATAAATAAATAACACCCAACAGTCACATACATAGTCCTGACCAGTGACCCCACACTAAGATCGAGTCTTGTGTCGTGGGTATCAGGAACTACGAGACACTTTTCAGTCTCACAAACACCCAGACCCGAGAGAAATACTTGTGGGCTGCACAAACATTTCTCTCGTTGCGGGGATCGAACCCGCGGCCTCTCGTTTCACAGGCGGCGTCTAACCAACTACGCCACGGAGGCTGTCATGAAAAATGTCTATTTCTCCCGTCAAACACTAGTGTAAATGCATTGTGTTTCGGATTGAAGGACATTGTAGCCAGAGTAACTACTGAACATATTGAGACATCATATGTCTCAGGATGGTGAGCGCAGTGGAATGCCAAGCATCGCTATTCGCTACAGTCCATGAGCGGTCGTATCGCTTACCATCAAGCAAAAGGCATGTCTCGCCATTCATTGCATAAAAGTTATTTCATAATTAAGTATATAGAAGTCTTATGCCGTGGTTATCAGAATTTGCAAGATTATTTAATTATAATTATTGTTAGGGGTGCAATGGGATTTTAATACCCTGTGTGTCAAAGTTCCTCACAAGAAAGAAAAATAAGACGAGTTATCCTTTCCAGTTAAAACGTATACCACTACGCCAAAGAGGTTAATATGAATGAGGTTTACACATTTTCAATGATAAACACAAGTAACCTTGAAGATCTACGTGCGCAGTTTCCATCAACAGATGACAATTAATGTCCAATGGGGTGCTCCCCTCCCGGCTACCGCGTTCAGTCAGGTGCCGGCATCGGTACGGTGCGCACGTCCGGGACTGTGCCGGCAAAATAATATAGTGCGGAAAATTGTGTTTTGAAAAGTGATTTTTGTGATGTGCCAGTGTTGAATTGTTTGAAGCGGTGTCTGATATGGTAATTTTGTTGTTTGTGTAATGTGGAAATTATGTATTAATTAGGTGTTACATTAGGGACATTCGCTTAATAATAGGTTTCGTAATGCAAAAAGTTATGAGTTAGTTGTTTATTTACATAATAAAACGTATAGGATTTATGAAATCGATTTGAAGTATTCAAAAGTGTCATAATAAAACTTCAAACTTAAACTCCTACACATGATAATCTTAGATAACTTACACGATTTGTAAAAAAATGAACATAATCTCAGAAGTCAATTTCCATATTTATAATTCTAAAATGATGTAATTTCATACCTACATTAATCCCATTTTGAATTCCATACCAGGATATTTTCTTTCAAATCGTATCTAAGTGCTCAATAACTCTTCATAAGGATATTGTACGAGTATGTAAAAAATCATGTTTCTAGAGCCTTTTTTATAAGCATTATATCAACTTTTAGTCATGTCGGACATTTATTTACATAGGTAGATTCGAAATTACTGGTTATAGTATTATCTTAACTAGGCCTCATTCATAGGACAGTTTTAAAAACTATTTTAGTTATCGAATGTTTTGTCTTTTTCGGTCAAACTGAATTCGAAAGGCATCTGATAGGGACAAAATATTCTATAACTAATATAGGTTTAAAAATTGTCTATGAAAAAGACCGTTAAGCTCCAATATTCATATGAATACCTTTTTTTAAATGACCACAAAGGATAATGTTAAACGTCAAGGGTATTTAAGTTAACTATCAAACTTATTGTAGAGATAATAAATATATTTATGTATCAAATTAAAGATCTTAATTCTGGCTATAAAACAAGAGTAGACATTTTTAAATGTTATGTTACATAAATATCAAGTATTTATTTGACAACTTCAGAGACTAGATGATTCAACATGCTTAATGTACTTGAGAACAAATATTTAGTGAACCAGATTTCTGTATTTCCCAGAATAAATGCTTAAATAATCGTGGTATATTGTTTATATTATCTTATGATGAGTGAATACGTACTTTGTGGTTAAGAGTAAAGAGTTTTTTATAATAAATTCGAATAAAAATACTTTGATTGCTACAATATTGACCTTATTGATGCGATAAACTCAAGTTGATTGGAAGTTTGAATTAATTATTTTTCTGAATGTTTTGACTATATAAATTTGTATTATAACGTAATTATTGTAGGATCAATTCTAATCATTATGTGATTAGGGTAGCCAGAAATAGATACAATTTAAGATTAGACCTTAAAAATTCTACAGCTGAAATATATATAGAAATTATTCTAATATATTCAAATGTGTATCAAATACTAAAGCCTAAAATACCCAGATGACGCCTTGATCTGCCCTAAGAAGTATAATTTCGCTCGGCAAGTTTAATATTACATAGAAAACATGGGTTTGTAATTGGTCATTGGAAAGGCGTACGGAATTCTAGAGAGCGCTCGTTTGTGGCGAATGTAGGCCGCTGCTGCACGCTGCGAATAAATATTGAAACGCTTAGATACTGCTGTTAAATAACACGGTATGTACTTTATATTATGGTTAACTGTCTGCTTAAATAGGTAAAGAAACTCCCCTAAGCCAGGATCTACACGAATTTTAACAAACACTGGACTCAACTCACCAATCATTAGAATGTGTAGCAGATACATTATTTTGAACAATAAAACATCAGATCTCGACACATTTCATACTCAAATATCAAAATCCAAAAAACAAGCATTCTTTTCCCCAAAAATCAAGTAAATTATAAGATTTATTGTTTCTCTTTTTCAAATTTTTACCAAGATTTTAAGTATGTAAATAAAAATACATACTAAAATATAAATATATACCCAAAAGTCAAATACATTAATTAATATTATGTTTAGTAAGTCCTTTAAGCAAAGATCAACACTTTATAAAAAACATCACCTAATTTCTCCAAGGTTTTGAACGACAGCGTGGTCTCTGCCGTGTTTCTAAAAGCCAAATGTGGTGATGCATATACGTGCTGTTTGGCAGATGTCACTGCGTTTAGCGAAGTGCTAATTGGGTTTAAGTGATACTCGGAACCATTTGGCCACTTGACTTTACGACCTCAGTAAAAGAGGACACGGGAAATTCAGGATGCTGTAGGAATGCATTTTATACAGCAACAGTGGTTTTAAGTGCAGGCGATTGCTAAGCAAGGACTGGATTGAAGGACTGGAAGTCAAACGTTACATCCAAAACGCTATATGTATAATTAACAGTTACACACGTAGTCCTTACCTCATACTAAAGTCAAGTACCACCGAATACCACCCAAATCACATTGGAGGTTGGAAATTCACCACAGTACGTTTTTCCCGACTTTTTCACCACGTACTACAAATCTGTGAAACCAGTCGCCAACGGCACCATTTCCGGACAAATACGCCCTAGCAACCTTCAAAAAACGAGCATATTCCCATCTTAAAGGCCGACAAGGAATCTCTATGTCCTGCGGTGTTGCAAATATATGAAAATGTCTGGTGTATCAAAAATTTTTCGGGCGTCATAAATTTGTCTTGAAACCTACGGGTTCTTTATACATCCATCTAACCAAATGCACAACGGAGTCTCAAACTTACGAGATATTAATATTTCAAATTATCGCCTAGCTACGCCCTTTAGCAGTGACCTCAAAAACTATTTAACTTATCGTTAATGTCACATGTTCTGATAACCCCGAATATTTACGACTACGCACGTCTGTCTTGTGGGCTATCTGTAACTCGTTATGGATAATAACAGATGAGTTGTAACGGTTAAATTTTACGCAAATGTGTCATAAATGAATGTTGTAAATAGTGGGTAAAAATATTAACTAGACTTGGGGAATGGTGGTAGAAAATCTATTAGATGTAAAATTATATTTTCGATTTTGCGTTTCTCTCATCCTATTTTTCTATATTGATATTTAAAGTATTGATATTAATTCGCTTAATTAAGACTGGAGATCCTTGGGAGAGGCCTATGTTCCGCAGTGGACTTTCCGTGGCTGAGATGATGATGATTATGATGATGATTGGGACTTAACATCACCACATTAACATCTTATATCTCAGGATAGCGTGCGCAGTGGAATGCATTGCTTTGTAATTCATGGTGGTTCTTAGTTTTTCTACTGTTTATGGGCTGTCGTATCGCTTACCATCAGGCGAACGGAATGCTCCTGTATTGAAAGACTTCCCGCATACTAAAACTTTCGCTTTTATAATATTAGTTCAAACAGTTAGCACACCCAAACACAATATATCATCGTAACATTTATATAATTTCGCAAGTGTTACGGTATTCGGATTACCAAAGGTCATGGATCTTGCCCACGTACTCCGAATATGGACGGTTTTAGCTAGGTCTTGTAGTCTGTCCCTTTCACTAGGGATCGATGATTAAATATTGCGTTTTAAAATATGTGGAAATTGTACAAAAAAGGGGGGAATTGCTACTATGCAAATAGGCAATTTAAATAAAATATCTATTGGTATCTGTATTAGCCCATATGCGTCCCACTGCAGGGCACGGGCCTCCTCTATAATCTAGAGTAGGATTGAGAGTGGTTAGGCTATATAGTGCACCACGCTGATCTAAAACGGGTTGGCGGACTTTATGCACCATTGAAATACTTATAAGTCGCTGTGGAGTGTGGTATCCATGTCGTTTGCAGTAAGATACCCAATTATGCCACGGATATCAGAAATTACTAGACTTTGAAGTCTCACTATTTGTATACCATATATTTGCCCCGAATTTGTGTCTTTTCGTTTCACATTCGGCGCCTAACTAACTACGCAACGGAGGTTGTCTACATTATAAATAACTTTATGAAAGGAAAACCCCATCTAAAAAATAATGCCCATCTATTTTTGTCTCAAATGAATACAATAAAACCGAGTCGGACTCGCGCGCGATGGGTTCCGTGCCATCCATCACCGTTAAAAGAAACCCTAACAATCACGTTTGTTCCTGTTTATTAAGATAGAGTTAAAAACTGCTTAGAAATAAAGTTTGTTGTATGGAAGCTCCCTTTAATATGTACTTTATTTTGATTTAATTATTTATTTTGTAAGGTAATATACAACTAAATATTCTGTCAAGATTTTAAGCGTTTATCTGTTACCGTTATTGATATTGGCAACAAAAATACGATGAATTTGTTGTATGGGGAACCCTTAAAATTTTATTTATTTTTTTTCTTATTGTTATAGCGGCAAAGGAAATACACAATTTGTGTAAATTTCAACTTTCTAGCTATTACTGTTTGTGAGTTACAAGCTGGTGGTAAGGGTGACTGATTTTACCCCTCCCTCCTCTCTAGGGTAACTGATTTACCCCTCCTCCCAAGGATGATCTCAAACAACACGTATTAATACTTTATACGTAGACTTTATTAAACTTAAAACAATTGCACATAACCAATAATTATGATTTTGAAATTTTTTATACCTCGAGGCACTTCTTAGCTTTTACAAGTTTGGTAATATTAGGTTTTGTTTCACTTAAGACGATAACCAACTCATTGTTACCCCTGCAAAATACAGGTTTTACCCCCGCGGGGGTAATTACCCCCAGGTTAGGAACCACGGTTCTAGGAACTCTAAAAACGAGTTAGCGCACCGGTTAGGTTACGTCACGATTGCCACGGTCCCGCGTTCGATGCCCACGTGAAATTTCACAGAGGGCGTCTGTCGCCTTGACCTCAATGCGAGCACTTAAGGTCGCATAGCTTAGATTTAATTGATCGATACTGAGAGACGTGGGTTCGAATTTGTGGATTTGTTTTTGCAGTGTGAAAATTTGTGGGTATATTATTTATAAAGTAAAGAATTTGTGGACCTTTGTTTGGTGATGGATTTGATTCGATATGTAGCGACGGTGGTCGTGGGTTCGAATCCGAGGATACACCAATGATTTTTGAAGTTATGTGTGTAATGTATAGGACTAACATGAACGTAAATTAGTTAAATCATTTTAGAGGCGATGAAACATTTATTAAGTTTCGATATTCATAATTATTTTTTTACTTAATTTAACTAATAAAGCCACGGCATACATTTAAAACATTGGAATTTATGTCGTATTCCCACGGGATAAGTTTAAATATCCCTTGCCATGCTATCGTAGTTTGAGCTAGCTCTTAGTCATTTAGTTCAATTTTTTTTACTGGTGGTAGGTGTCACATATTTAAGAGGTCGCCTGGATAGGTACCACCGCAATGTCTATTTCCCCCGCCAAACAAGTGTGTAAATGCACTGTTGTGTTTCGGATTGAAGGACATTATAGCCAGAGTAACTACTGGACATATTGAGACTTTACACCTTATGTCTCAGGATAGCGAGCGCAGTGGAATATCAATCATTGCTTTGTTGCATGGTGTTGTTTGGTTTTGCTACTGTTCATGAGCGGTCGTATCGCTTACCATCAGTCGGACGGCATGCTCGTCTCGCCATAAGTTGCAACAAACAATTAATACAACAAGTCATACAAGTATTCCAAAGGCGTTAAAATTCTTCAAAGGTACGTTTCCTGGTAATTATTTAGATTGAATGCTATGTATAGTAGTGCCCTGTTTATGGTCGTTGTTTGTTTCCGTTCTGACCTTGTATGGGCGAGACTACTTTTCTACTTATAAGCACATTTTCATGGAATCTTCTAGTGTTAATACATACATACATAAACTCACGCCTTTTACCCAGACGGGGTAGGTAGAGATACCATGGCACCCCCGTTTGCCTTGTGTGTACCGTCTTTCCTTCACCCTTATAGTGCGAGGTGATTGGCTATATACACACATAACTCTGAAGTAAGAGGTGTGTCCTGTGATTTGAACCCACGACTATTCGACTATAGGCAGACTCGTCTAACTGCGCTACGGAGGCTATCATTTATTATTTTATAATATCAGTGCTACCGTGTAAATGTTGCAATGAATTGAAGATTTATCTCGCGTAGATTATCTGATCTCCATATCAAACCGGTTCTTATAAGTCTGTATGTTGTTTTAATAACTAACACCTAGCCCGCGTGGCGTAGTAAACAAAAAGCTCATTGTAAAACGCAAGTCGCGGGCTCGATCAACATCAAGACAAATATGAATGTAAAGTTTTTAATGTTATATTAAAAGCAACCAGCTGCCATTGAATGCAAAGATGTTACATCTCAAAGTGCGTATATTTGTGTGGTCCATCAATATGCCAACTAACGCTAGGCTAAAGTAGTGGTCTATATGGCCTTAACTCTCTCAATAGTTCTTCTGAGTGTAGAGGATGCCTGAGCTCTGGGGCCCTACTATATTCATCGAACGAACGAACGAACGAACGAAGGACCCTACTATATTCAACGAAACGAAGTTCGAAACTTCGGATGATCAAAGTTTATATACGATACGAATGTACCTACATAAAACTTATGGTCGTTATTGATTTATGGTCGTAACCATAGACTTATAGTTACGGTGTACGTTATATATATACATTCGTATCGTATAAAAAACTTCGTTTGTCCGAAGTTTCGAACTTCGTTTCGTTGAATATAGTAGGGTCCTTCGTTCGTTCGTTCGTTCGTTCGATGAATATAGTAGGGCCCCTGCAATGGGACCTATATGGGATTATATGCAGTACCACAAATATGAGAGATCGAAAAAATTCCAGTGTAATATTTTCCAGTATAATCTCTTTTAGTAAAGGGAGGAGGCAAGATTATGTCTATTAGGTGTATTTTATATGCAGTTGTATTAATTTATTTATATAAGTGGTTATAGGCGAAAAATCTAAATCCTAAGCTGCCTAGTCTAAACTATCTAAACTAATATTATGAAGAGGAAAAAAATATTTTTTGTTTGCATCGAATAGGCTATGAAACTACTCATCCGATTTGAAACATTCTTTCACCATTAGAAATCCTACGTTATCCCTGACGAACACAGTCAGTAGAATATTTTCAAAAAAATGTATATGTACCCGGATAGAGCCGATCCGATCCGCTAGTGTAATATGTTTCTAGAATTTTCCATCGGTGGTCGTCTAGGACATGCATTTGTTTGTGTATGTCTCCCACGTGCGCTTAAACGAATGACACGTTGTGCACCCATGTAATAATGAATAGTTAGTTTATAGACTATCATTATTCTACGTTTGTGTCGACTTATTGTCTGGTGGTGCTGCGATGTGTTTATATATGTATAAATATATACAGGGTGATATTGACACATTGTACTTAATTTAAGCCACATGTTTCTCATTACCTCAGGCGGTATAGTACATAATTTGAAAAAAAAATCTCAGTAGATTTTTTGACAAAAATCGTTATTTTTGATTTCCCGATTTTTGGACATCCCATGTCGATACGAGTATTTTACCGCTTAGCTAAACATCAGTGTAGTTCGTTGACTTACCTGAGTCGTAAAAAGACTCGGTATCTATAGGGATTAATCAAAAGCCTTGAAAACTCAAATTACGATTTTTAACAAAACTATTAGGCAGATTTTGATCAAACTTGTTACAATGTTACCTATGGGAATTTGGATCATGTGGCTTAAATTAAATACAATATGTCAATATCACGCTGTATATTTATTTCAATGCATGGCGAGAAGAGTACTCCATTCGCCTGATGGTAAGCGGTAAGATCTAAGGGGTATATAAAGTCCGCCAACCCACACTAGGCCAGCAAAGTGGACTATATGGTCTAAACACTCTCAATCGTACTCTCAATTGTAGAGAAGGCTTGTGCCCTGCAGTGAGACGAACATATATGGCTTGATACACTATAGTACAGTTGACTTTTATCTATAATGAGTGGTCAGGACTACGTTGATTGTCAAGTACTTATTATATTTATTCAATACAAATGGTTCGTGCCAGGCGCATAGTGATGCCAGTAGCTAGCGGTCACCTTGGACTGTTCACAATTTATTAGGTTCGGTCTGCAATGAGAATGTTTTTCGGAAGGACAAACTTTAAAACCAAGCTTAAAAGTTTTATCCACTGCTGGGTTAGTATACGAAATAGGTTTTAGTATTTTTTTAAATTGTAGATGGTGAGCCTTTGTAGAGTAGTTTTAAAAGAATATTTCCATAGATTAAACAACACTCAAGATACCATATACAACAATGGGTCGAATCGACCAGGGTGGTGCTATTTTCTCAAACGAAACTTCAAATGTGGGAGGTACTACTGCAATTTCTATTTCTCTCGCCAAATAGTCGTATTATTCACTGTTATGTTCCGTTTAGAAGGACATTGTAGCCAGAGTTACTACTGGACATATTGAGACTTAACATCTTATGGCCAGCGTGGTGTACTATATGGTCTAACCATTCTCACTCGTACTCTCGATTGTAGAGGAGGCCCGTGCCCTGCAGTGAGACGTATATGGGCTGATACAGACTGTTTTACAGCGATAATCTATAAGCATCATTACATAGTATAAAACAAAGTCGCTTTCTCTGTCCCTATGTCCCTTTGTATGCGTAAATCTTTAAAACTACGCAACGGATTTTGATGCGGGTTTTTTTAATAGATAGAGTGATTCAAGAGGAAGGTTTATATGTATAAAACCTACATATTATTGTACAGAAATCTATTTGTACCCGGACGAAGCTGGGCCGGGCCGCTAGTTAGCATATATGTTTGCTTGTTTGTGGCAATAAAAAAACATTCGCCGCACAAAGTATGACCTAATAGTTGAATGAAGACCCAGATGTTAATTTTCTGTGTGTATGTTATGTTTGTGTAACCTTTTTATGATAAACATTTGAACTCTGATTATAATACTGATCATAATATTTATATGAATAGTTCGATTAGATTACTATTTAAATATTCATTCATGGTTATTATATTTATGTAAATACGAGTAATAAGATGGGTGGTCAAGTGGAAATATACTTAAACCGATATAAATATGTACTATCAAGGGTTTCTCACGTGATTTCGCTGTCGTAAAAGGTTGAACTTCACTAACCTTTGATATTGTTAATAAACCAATTATTATATTACCCCGACTTGAAAAGTGTATCGGAAGGATGAGGGCTGCTCAAGATCGGGATGGTTAGCGCTTACTTCGGGAGGCCCAGGATGGCGATAAGATAGTGATATATACATATGTATACCTATAATCACTATAAGCACATATGTATATGTCCCACTGCAGGGCACGGGCGTGCTTTACAAACTAGAGTTCGATTGAGAGTTGTTACGACCCATAGTCGATCACGCTGGCCTAGTGCGGGTTGGCGGACTTTACATGCCATATAAATTTTACTAATTGCTATAGGTATATAGGTTTCCTCACGATGTTTTCTTTCACCGTATGTATATGAATATATATGTATGATACTTCATAAATATGTCAAAAGTTTCCAGTAATAAATATTGAAGTAGACACGGCCTTACAAAATAAAACGGCACACAATACATTATGAGTTCACATCGCGTACGGGACGTGATGTCATGCAATGATCGTTTACTATATATTATAATGGAGGTGTTGGATTTAAACAGTTTAAGTCGAATCATGCTTGGTAAGTTTATTTGACAGATCCGTGGCGCAGTCGGTAAGACGCCGCCAGTGAAACGAGAGGCCGCGGGTTCGATCCCCCACCGAGAGAAATGTTTGTGCGATCCATAAATATTTCTTTCGGTCTGGGTGTTTGTGAGACCGAAAAGTCTCTCGTAGTTCCTGATACCCACGACACAAGACTCGATCTTAGTGTGGGGTCAGGACTATGTATGTGACTGTTGGGTGTTATTTATTTATTTATTTAGCATTATAACGGCGAAGAAGAATATTGTGACGAAACTTGCATACTATAGCGATTTGTATGAGATTCTATGACGTGTAAAATCCACCAACACACACTAGGCAAACGTTGTGGACTATATGGCCTAACCACTCTCAATTGTACTCTCGATTGTGGAGGAGGCCTGTGCCCGTGGACGTATATGGGCTGATAAAGAAGTTGGATTTAATGAATTTTAGTCGTATCATACTTGGTAAGTTCATTTAGATATAATGATGATTGACTGGTGATAGGTCTCTCATATGTGACACGTCGCCTCAGTAGGTACCACCGCAATGTCTATTTCTCCCGTCAAACAGCCCGGTAAATGCATTGTTGAGTTTCGGATTGAAGGATATCGCAGCCAGAGTAACTACTGGACATATTGAGACTTAACATCTTATGTCTCAGCTATCATCTAATAGCACTTTTGTTTATACACAACCTGACAATTGAAGTCCCGTCAAAATCGGTCCAGCCATTTCAGAGATTAGCAGGAACAAACAAGCAGACAGACAGAAACCGGTGTCAAAAGCTCTGGAAGTCGACTCTCGCACTGACACGCTCAGACATATTATTTTTGTTTCCATAAATATCACCTTCCGTACTTTGTTAGTGTCATAAATGTAGTAGTCACGATTTTTCTTGCGAACGCTTATTTATTCGTGTATTGAATTAGTATTATAAGCTTTGAAATAATTGTAACTACATATTCTTACTTTTTTTTTTTTAAACCTAATCTATACATATAAATAAAATTTAAGTGTCTGTTTGTAATGTGAAAATAAAAAACATGACCAACTACATTTATGGTTAAATACACGATACCTATAACGAAAATGACCCTAGATTTTTTTTGTCTGTTTGTCGGTCTGTCTGCCTGTCTGTTTTTTCCGGCTAATCTCTGAAATGGCTGGCTAGTAAAACATAACTTTATGATATAGTCAATAACATTTAACTAGCAATGAGATTTTTACTTATCTCCTATCAAAGGAGAAGGGGCAAACATGTATGGACTCCAGCCTATCGACCAATAACGACAAACGATATGTCAATAGAAAGGTCTTTACAGATGCTACAACTTTTTCTATGGCAACAAAACCGAAATCGCTGTATTTTAGAAAATATGGCTACTTAAAGACTGCAGGAAAATCACGCGACAGGGCCTCGCCATAGTGAGCAATAACAACAAGCGATGCGTCATTAGAAAGGTCTTCTGAAATACTATAACTTCTTCTACGGTGGCCAGTATCAAATCTCTGCGTGGAAAAAAATACTGCTGCGTAAAGGTAACGCAAGGATGAAAATATGTATATGGA